>CP092883.1:31858611-31876348 GCA_030710605.1 Cordylochernes scorpioides
ATTGAATGATTTTGTGACCATTCTCTAGTCCCAGAAATGTACCAAACTCCGCCTTTGCCAGTCCCAAGCCCGAATGAAAAAGGAGGAGGGGGAGCAGTAACAAGCTTGTTAACAAACCTGGGCTCAACTGGCTCGGCTGATAGTACCCTGTAAGGGCTCCAGGGATACAGGATGAGCAGCATCTGTACACCATGTTAGGATCGGCTGCACATGGCGTCTGTTTCTCATGTCAGAGGCGGCCCTTTCATTTTGGAGCTAAGTTGGCCTGCCACCGAGTAGTGCTCCCAATCTTAATGACAAAGACAGATATGCATTCTACTTCACCCAGTCATGATGGTTGTCTGGAGATAAGAAAGAAGAGAAATGTACCTGTGTAGTAGCTCTATAAGGAATTCAGTCTCTGCGGGAAAAACAAAGAAATGTTGGTAGATGATGAAGCAAGTCACTTGAAGAAAGAATAAAACTTAAGATTCTGATATGGTATAGAAGTTAAGGGAAATACAATTAATGATTGGCTTGGAAGTTGATGTCCAAACTCACAAGATAAATCTTCACCAATCAAAAGGCAACAAGGCCAAATTATTGGAATATCTATAATCTTGATACATTTTGATTCTAATCTATAATCTAAATTGTACCTTATCAAATCTTTACAAAATAATGAAAATATAATATTTTTACTGGTTTCCAGATGTTGGCAGTTGGCACAGTTTGCCAAATAAAAAAGTCCATTGTTGAGAGCCAATAATGATCCTAATGTCAGGATAATTGCACATTACCTAATTAGTAAAACATTCTGTTTGAGAACACTTTCACTTATAAAGAAGTTACCTTCATACATCTACCATGTGTTCTGCCAGCCTCAAATATTAGTCAGAATATTTGCACATTACTTGAATAGTAAAACATTTTGTTTTAGAACACTTTCACTTATAAAGAAGTTACCTTCATACATCTATCATGTGTTCCGCCAGCCTCAAATATTAGTCAGAATATTTGCACATTACTTAAATGGTAAAACATTTTGTTTTAGAACACTTTCACTTATAAAGATGTTACCTTCATACATCTACCATGTGTTCCGCCAGCCTCAAATATTAGTCAGAATATTTGCACATTACTTGAATAGTAAAACATTTTGTTTTAGAACACTTTCACTTATAAAGATGTTACCTTCATACATCTACCATGTGTTCCACCAGCCTCAAATATAGTCAGAATATTTGCACATTACTTAAATTATAAAACCTCCTGTTTGAGAACACTTCCACTTATAACGATGTTACCTTAATACATATACCATGTTTTGGGCTAGCCTCGAAATAAAGGGTCTTCCAGTGTTCAAGATATTCTTACCAATAGTTTTACTCCAGATTGTGGTTCGGTGGATTCGTCAGCCATGATTTTCTCCTCACTCATGTTCTGTATCATTACCAAGTAAGTTTTAACCATCATACAAAGTTAGATAATAAATCACCCTTTATAATATAGCAAATATACTTAAAACTTCTCATGTCAACATTCACAGAGGTGTGAAGTGTTGCAATAGGGTGCATCAAACATGATGCAAGAATATACAAAGATTTTGTAATGAACTAGACTTTTTCTATACTCAATCTTCTTGAAATCTTCTAAAAGCAATATGAATCCCATAATTAAAAAAAAAAATCAATTAAAATAGAACTTCTCTGTAAAGGGCAACACCTAGTTGCAGAGGCTAAAGTGTACTTTAGGGATTGGTGTCCTCTTATTAGAGAGTTGCTAATTGATAAAACTGGTAATTTTGGTGATGAAAAACATTCTATATAGACATGCGTTCTCTAGCAAGAATGATAAGGCACAATTTGGATTATAGATTATAAACACATGGTTATAAGACAAAATCCAAATATAAATAAAGAATACCCCCCCCCAAAAAAATAGTGTCCTCTCATGGAAATTCTACTGAATACAGTATAACCTCGTTAATTCGACACTCTGCGATATTTTGACCATTTTCTGATGCCCCGACCTGCGGCCTATCAAATAACAAACCGTAATTCGACACTATCGATAATACAACACTTCCAATAGCTCAACCATTTTAAAATTCAAATTTTGACAGTTGAGTGGGAACGATCGGCGGTCACCAATAGGATCGCTCCTGCACATTTTTGGTTTTTGTTTAGTTTAAGTTTCACTTTGCAGTGCCGTTGTTGCGCAATGTCACGAGTGTTATTGCTTTTTTTTTTACGCAAGAATTTTGGCATCGTGCGCTAATTAATAATATTCCAAAAATATCAACATTGAAATATTTTAGTTATTTTTAAATTTACAAATAATTTCTTTTTATATAAATAAATATTTATAAAATGTAGCCACAATGATTATGATAACATTTTATTTCAATATTCCATTTCCATGTTATTATAAAAGATTTAAACACAAAATCAATAACACCTGCAGCAGCAGTGGGTGCCTTTAATACAATAAAAACTATTTGTTATTTAAAATACATTTCAGAGGAAGAAAGACATGCATGTCTTTTAAAAATAGACCATCTGGAATACATCCTGAATGGGATTTCAGTGCAAATACATATTTATAAAGGAATTTTTAAAAGATCTTCATGATTCTTTTAAAATAATATTTTTAAATTTTATTTCTATTTTCCATATTTATTTCCTTTCAACTGCTATATTCTTTAATTGGAATAAAATATTATTTGTAATTATTTATGTTTCGGAAATACTTATTAATGCCATTTTGTCCCTTATACTAAAAGTTAATTATGAAAATAAAAAAATAAATACAAAAAAGTACACACAATGGTTTCAATTAATATTATTAATTTATGTTACAAAGCTATTTTTAAAAAATATTATTTAAGCAAGTTAGATGATTAGCTAATCATCTTACTTTAATTCAACACTTCCTTTAATTCAACCGAAAGCTCTGATCTCTTGGGGTGTTGAATTAAAGAGGTTCAAATGTATTTAAAATTAACAAGATTTAACTATCCAACAAAAAGGAAGAAAGACTCACCAATTAACCTTCTCACAATAGATTATATTCATCTTCATTCAATCAGGCTTACCTCTTCATCTCGGATATTGCCATTCAGATTTGTAGTTTAACAGTGGGGGGTCAGTGAAAAGGGTGGTCTAAACTGTTGGTTTTCGACTGCTAAGACCTGAGATTGAATTCCGCATTGGGCACTTTTTTCTAATTCAGATGATGTCTGGACATCCAGGCTGGACTCTCACCAATGTGACTAAGGAGGTTCCTCAATTGATGAAGAGTCCTTCTCCAGAAACTCAGGGGTCTTCGGTAACTCCCCTTACCTCAAGGTTCAGGAAAAAAAAGTTAAGATGCCTTGGTTAATATGAGAATTGAGTAGGCAGGCATCATTATCTAACCCTTGCTCAAAGAACAAGGCCTGCAGGTCACTGGTCTCCGAGATAAGAGGTCAGTGACATGACCAGTGACAGATCACTGGAGCCACAGGCTATGGAGAATTCCTGGAGAGAGGCCAGAGGTTAAGTATGGCATGCAGGGCCAGACGGATTGCCACATCAGCATCATGGCCTAAGAAGCAGCTATATTCCAAAATTTTGCCCATTTGACACTGGTCATGGGTACATTTGTGGTGGTCTCCCATCTTTCCAGGGCAATGGGCAGAACAGCAAGTCCAATAGGCTGTGCTCTCCAAAGAAGGTAAATAAATATTGAAAAAATAATTAGTGCTGAATATGCTTCTTCACTTTTTAAAATAATAGTTCACTTAATAAATGTGAATATTTAAAAAAATATATTTTTGAATGTAAAAAAAAAAAATGACTGAAGAGATGCTAATATTCTCTGACATTTCAATCTTTATTGGATTCATAAATAAACTTTAAATGTTTGTTTTTGTGGTTCTCTTCACTCTCAATGTAAACAAAGCCTGCACACTTGGCTGCTTCCTTGATCTTGTCCTCATGGGCTTTAATGGCTTCTTTTTTTAGGTGGATGAGGTAGTCTGCAGTCTCCGCTAGAAGATGGGCCTTGTTCTTCAGCAAGACTTTGATATCCTGGGTGAAACTGGAGGCCATACTGTGGCTGAAGTAGACTAGATGGAACAGATTCTGGTAGCATTCTTTCTTCAACATTACTGGGAGACTATTTAGTGGAAGAAAGATAATAGAAATCCCTTCCAGATTTGGTTTCTGAGGGAATTCTTCTGAAGGTACCAGCTCACTTTCCTTTCCAGTAAGTGGATAAGGGCAAGTAGTGAACAGCTCATAGATCAATGAAGTCAAATTCCTAGAAGAAATTTGTTGGGCATTCTGGATGCATTTTCCATTAGCAGTTTTGAGATAGGCTGGATCCTCACAACTGAGCCCATATGCAAGATAAGGGCTGGTTACTATGTCTCCCCAGTAACCCAAGTAGGATTTGTCAAAGGAGGGCTTGTAACAAGATATTAGAGTTTTGTTAGGCAGGTTATAATCTCCATCCATCAGCTGAAAAGCTACTCCCCCTTGTCTCCAAGTTTTGTACTCACTGAATGAAATTGTTTTTGACTTATTGTCAATTAGCCGCATGTTGTAATCCCAGTCATAGACATTGGTCTTAACATCATACCTTACTCCTAATACATTTCTTTCTCTAAAATCCCAAAATTTTTTGAAGTCAAGAATCTTGTCATTATCAATTTTCCATATTTTGAAAAGTGATTCTAAGGCATCGATTTCTTTATATTTTAATTTTTCAATATTAAAGATTGGATACATGTATTTAAGTTCTTCTAAATTTGTAACTAGTTCTACAAATTCCTTGCTTTTATTTACAATATAATCATGAGTGCTATTTCTGATTTGGGTATTTCCATAAATTTCTAGGTACATATTAGTTTTTTCTTGAAGGCCATAAAGTTTTGAGCTTTCAAACAATAACCCAAACAATAAAAGTTGACGAGAATATAATTCAATCGATCTATCAAGTACGAAAAAATTAATATCTTTATGAAAATGTTGAAATCTCTTTGCTAATGTGGTCAATATATGGCGACCATCATTTGAACCAATAATCAAGATATTTAAGATATGATCATGTTCAAAATATTGGATGTTCAATTCATTCAAAAAATCGAGGCCAGGGCTAAAGCCCCACCAGCCAATTATTCCATGAGGATCAATCATACTTACATTGGTAAAAAAATATACAAACACTCAATTTTCTTTAATAAAATATAGCTATATTCTTAAGGATAAATGAATTTGCCCGTTTACTTCTGCATTGTTTACCATAGCAACCGAATGATGATGATATTCACAGATTATATTTTTTATTTTCAAAATCGAGTAACTGGAAAATTGAATATTATAAAATATTTTAATCAGTATATATGTATAAATAAATTTTAAAGGCATGTTATCAAGAAAAAAATGTTTTGTATTTTTCTATAAATAAAACTTTGAAAATAAATAAACAAATAAAAACACAACATCGCTTCTTTCACGTTGGCCCCTTTGATAACCTTAAAACATCTACCAAAATCAGAACATTTGTCTTTCCTCTACGTAAAGATTGAAAGATGGTATGCTTTTTTTTACCTTTTATATTTTCCCTATTTAGAAAAATGTCTTTGAATATTTCTAAAATCTTTCAGACCCCCCCCCCCCCCCCCCCCCCCCCCCCCCTTTTTTTTGTCACTTTTTAGGTCCTTCCTTAATTGTGGTACATTTATAAGTTCACCGGGAAAACCTCTTTCGCAACTTTAACTTTTTTACACGTAGATCAATGCATTTTTAGATTATCCGCCTTATATTTACAAATCGTTATAATAATGAAATAATAATAAGAAGAAAAAAAGTATAGTTAAAAGTATAAACACTATAATAATGATAATTAAAACTTGGTTTAAAAAATGTTCAAAAATATTCTAAATGCTTTCTATACAAATTCATCACGCATTTTACTTTAAAGTAGATATTCTATTTGATATATATAAAATATCACATTTGAAATATATATGCTTAATTGAATTCTGTCAAAAGTTTATCTAAAATGATACACTGGACATTAAAATAATATGATTACTCCCTTCTCCTCATCAAAAAAAATTTTATTTTCTTTAGATTATTTTAATATTTGAAATACATATTTTTCTTTTAAAAAATCAAAGAGAATAAATCCTTATAATCTCCACTCCAAGCATAATTTTTTGCTATGTTGATTAGAGTCTAGCCTCAAATCATACCATTTATAATTGAACCTCGCTATAACAACATCACTTGGGACCATGTTGTTATAATGATAGTTGAAACAATTTGACTTTCAACCAGGATTGCTATATTAAAGTGTTTATTAGGTTTAGGGAGAGTGGTCCACAGAGTGTGGACACACAAAACACAAAAATGCTCCAATTGCCCCCGATTCTTGCAAAAGTCCAGCCCCACCAGCGAGTGCAACTAACCAAACGGGGCTCTGGCACATTTGTAAGTGCAAAGTCGAACTGCTTTTCACATGTGTAGACATGTGGTGTGCTTAAAGTAAAAGCAGTCGCTAACTACCCACCATGATTATCATGGCTTTGAGATAAGAAAGAAGAAGAGGGAGAGTGGTCACAGAGTGTGAGCTCTAATAACCAGATATTGGGAAAGGTTATTTGATTGCTAAATTCTCTAATGTGCATAGAGGTCAGATTTCACTACCTATAGTCATATATAGGTTGAGGCGACTAAGATCTATATTATATTTAGTACATTTTATACCGAACTAGTCTCACTTTTAGCATAGCCAATCAGACTTAGTGAGAATGGAATACTCAAGGTCTTACTCTGGTTATAAGTATTTTTACAATAGTTTTATTCCAGAATAATATTTCTCCTGAAATTTTTATTCAAACAGAATAGTATACATTACTCAAGTCTGAATTACATCAACACTCTCTTAAAAGACGATCACCTTCAAATCATCAAAAATGAAGCCATATATTGTAAGCCTTGCGGAATAACAACTACAAATGAAATGTTGCACTATCTATCTGAGGAGGAAAGAAAAAAATTGAAGGTCATTAATCAGATAAATGTTGAACCAGTTCAACTGTGATTAAAATCACATCAGAAAAAAAAAAACACAGCTATAGAACAATATAACTATCATAAAGCGGTCTTGGGAAAAATAACCTAACAAAAATAACTCTCTTCTCATACCCTTAATTATGTAAATTTTTGGTTTCATTTTACTTTTTTTGTCCGACAAAACATTACAAGGTAGAATGCCTTAATAAAGCTTTTGTTGTTGTTTACTTTTTTATTTATTTTTTACTTTTCAAAATTTTTAGACCATATAATTAAAGGGCAGCCATATACATAAGAAGAGGCTGCCTCTTAATTGTGGTCACTTTGTTTTAATTCCCTTAATTGACCAATTTCCTTACATTAATACTGAATAATATTGGTAATAGAAATCATTAGATGATAGGTTCTTCTTATCATTAACATACATGTACCTTTATGTATAATTTAAAAATCGAGACTAATAATAAAAACTTTAAAAGAAAGGATAGAAAACCATGAATATGCTCTAAAATGGGATAAAATTGAGAATTCTGCACTTGTAAAACATAGAAAAATCACAGGACATATATATAATAATAATTTTAACCTAAAAGAGACAAAGATACTAGATTATGAGAAAAAATATTTTAAGAGACAATTTAAAGAAGCCTTTTATTCAAAAGAAATGTGCTACAATTAACAGAATGGAAGAAAGAGGAAATATAAATGATATTTATAGATATGCTTTAAATTATATTTAAAAAAAAGGGTTTTTTCCACTTTTAATTCTATGAATAATATTCTGTGTTTCTCAGATAACTATCTTCTTATCTGTTATCTTGTTTACACACTTGATAACAGTAACTATTTAAAACATGCTGTGATAAAATTTCTCATTCTGTACTTTTGTCTGAAAATGGTAACAACGCTGTTACCGAAACATTGCACACTATTTATTTATTTGGATTTGGTCTTATTACCTTGTGTTTATAATCTATAATCCATATTGTGCCTTATCAATCTAGTAATTTGGTAAAGTTTCTGGGCAAATACAGTCCTTCCTCTAATTCAACACCCCAAGGGAACGGTGCTTCGAATTGAAGTTAGGTGTTGAGAATTAAGGTCATTTGTTTAATTAGGTAGGTAATTGGGTTGAATTTGGGAACCACTTGAATTAAAGAGGTGATACTATTAATGAAGACTGGTAAAGCTTTTTTTGAACAGCACATTAAGGGTAGCTTGGGAGTTTGAGGCTATTACAATGAAATCTCTTTATAAGAAATATAAGTTCTAATTGTTTTAAGCATGGTTATAACCTCACAAAAGCTTGTTCCAAAGGGATGTGGTTAGTGATATTTGACTATATATATAGAGCATCAGATTATTTTGTCCACTGGTGGGTTAGTGTATTAATAGTGGCTGGAACTCCATCTCAAAACAGGATAAACATTTTTTTTCGATGCTAAATTAGAGTTATTTTTTGGGGGGGGAACCTTCCTTCTTTCTTCATATAGAAATCTAAGTTGGTTTTTAAGATGCAATAGGGACTACACAGTTTAGTCTTTTGTCTGATGATAGTAACAATGCTGTTACTGAAATGTTACACACTATTAATTTATTTGGATTTGTTCTTTTATTACCTTGTAGTTCTAATCTATAATCCAAATTGCATCTTATATCAATCTTTGTCCCAAGTGATGTTGTACAACAACTGCATACAGGACATTTACAGAGAGTAGGCAAGTGTGACAATGTCACCCTGGCCTTATATAGAGCTGTCATTCTTCATCTGTGCTGGCAGGTGGCCAGCTTTCATTGAATTCCCGGCCATCACTGGCTAATACTCACTCACTGGGATGTTGGCTTTCCTCAAGGAAAGAGGAAAACATCAGTTTTAATATTTCTCAACCAGCACTCCTCTCACTAGCAGCTGGAAAACATCTGTTGTAATTGATTCATTTAGATTGTACACTCTAGAATTTCTCCTGATTAGAGACTGCCTCTCATTGGAGGGTGGGTTAGGTTATTTTTTATTTTAGTCAGATTAAGTTTGTTTTGATTTTACAGATGTTATTACTTAGGGAGGTGGTTGTTCATTAAATGGATTGCTGCATAGGGAAGGTTACACTTGTTCTAACAACATCACTTTCAGCCAAGATTTTATGTGTTAAAACAATTGGGACTCAAACTTTGGACTTTGGATTCACAGTGGAGTATCACTATAACAATAAGATTTTATCATCATAAAGTCCCAAGTGATGTTGTTATAGCGAATTTGGAATATATATACAGTGAAATATTTAAAATATAAATAAATTAGATTTTTAATATTGTTCAGAAAAATTTTTCTCAAATAAAATCTAGAAATAACATGTTTATTTTATTATCTTTTATTGTATGATGCACTAGCGCGCCATCTGTTATCAAAATTCAAAACTATTTTAAAGGCGTAAGATTCTTTTTGATATTAAACAATTTCTACTGCCCTTACTGCAATGGAAAAATTAATGAGAGGGCCTGGCTCATTAATTTTTCCATTGCAGTAAGGGCAGTAGAAATTGTTTAATATCAAAAAGAATCTTACGCCTTTATAATATCTTCTTATCTGTTATCTTGTTTACACACTTGATAACAGGAACTATTTAAAAGCATGCTGTGGTAAAATTCTCTCATTCAGTACTTTTGTCTGAAGATGGTAACAACGCTGTTACCGAAACGTCACAC
Source organism: Cordylochernes scorpioides (assembly GCA_030710605.1). Classification (NCBI taxonomy): domain Eukaryota; kingdom Metazoa; phylum Arthropoda; class Arachnida; order Pseudoscorpiones; family Chernetidae; genus Cordylochernes; species Cordylochernes scorpioides. Next base: position 31,868,361 of record CP092883.1, read on the forward strand.
ACTATTTATTTATTTGGATTTGGTCTTATTACCTTGTGTTTATAATCTACAATCCAAATTTTGCCTCATCAATTTTGAATCTTTTATTGTGTTCTGCATTTTGTTTTGAGAGAAATAAAATTCCCAAAGAGAGAGATCAATAAATGGGAATTCATGTTTGTTTTTTTTACTCTACAAATTTCATTGTTATTAATCATTAGCATGCTATCTGTTGTAAGAAATTTGAATTATTATCATTATTATTTAAAATAATTTTTGACTCCCTTTACTGCAATGATAAAATAATGGGAGGGTTCATTAGTGGTGAACCCATAAACTGGTGCTGGGAGAGTTCACCACTGATAAGCCAGGCCTTTCCATTAATTTACTATTACAGTAAAGGTAATTGAAAATTATTTTATTAAAAAAAGAAAAGAAACATACATAAAAAAAAAGTTCAAATTTCATTGTTGTGTTATAAACAATTATTGATCTCCAGTTAATATATTTCCTAGACTTGTGATGGACTACATGGGTGATTGGTTTCAGTCTGCTGCTCCAGTCCGGGTGTTGGTGACAGGTGCCGCCGGCCAGATTGGCTACTCTTTGGTCTACAGTATCGCCAAGGGAGATGTCTTCGGGACTTCCACGGTGAGTCTCCCTGCTCATTCACTCCAAACCTGCTTCTTGTGTGGGACCATACTGGAACTGATTGACTGCACTCCATCCTCTTTAGTTCAACTTGTTGGAGGTATTTTTTTTTTTTGCTTATCCCTAGTACACGTGGTACAGGCCATGATAATCATGGTGGGTAGTTAGCGACTGCTTTTACTGTAAGCGCACCACATGTCTACACATGTGAAAGGCAGTTCAACTTTGCACTTACAAATGCCAGAGCCCCGTTTGGTTACTTGCACTCGCTGGTGGGGTTGGACTTTTGCAAGAATCGGGGGCCATTGGAGCATTTTTTTTCTAAACAGAAAAAAGTGTCCAATGCGGGAATCGAACCTGGGTCCTAGTGGTCGAAAACCAAACGGTTTAACCAGCCTTCCACCGACCCCCCTGTTGGAGGTGTTGAGTCAGTAGAATTAAAGTGGACTTGTATTCTCCCCTCAAATCATAGAATCAACATTCTCTCTGCAACTACATCTCCCAAACATAGATACTACAGAATGACATTTGAAAATATCCCACATATGTTTCTTTTGAACGAAAAAAACAAAATTTATTTTAAGGAGAAATAACAATTATTTCTAACCTTAGGGATAAAGGATGAATTGTGAAGAGTAATGATAAACGGGAAAAATAAAAGTGTCCAGGGATGGGAATCGAACCCACAGTGTTCCGCTTACGGGGCAGATGCCATGTCCACTAGGCTACTCTTGACATATTTTTCCATTCGTAATAAATATTATATAAAGTGATTTTTAAACAATATAATGCAGCCTATGATTGTAGAACGACATTTGAAAACACATGCGGGATATTTTCATTGGCATCAGCAACTTTTAGTTGCACGATTTTCTTAATTTATACACCTGAACCCAGTACATTTTCACTTTTGTACTATTTTTTTCACATAGATAATACAGTTCTATATCAACTTGCTAAGAAAATATATCTTGGTCTATGGAAAGGCATGGAAAGAGAAGAACACCCTATATTAATGGATAGTTTCCCCATGAGAGACTGTCTAAACTCAGGTCTCTTCTGGAGGTGGTCTCTCACCAGAGACTGTCAGGTCAAGTTATGAGGAGCGAATCCTACAACACAGTGTGCAAAGAGATACCCTTTCCAGGAGAGTCTTGTTTTTTTTAAGCTACCATTAAATTACCATTTTTACAATTTAGCAACTCTTCGGTAAGTGGACACCTCTCCGTAAAGGACACTTTGGCTCTGCAATTAGGTGTTGTCCTTTACAGGGAGGTTCTACTGCACTATAAAAAATTAATAATCTCCCTTTGCACTGTAGAAGGAGAAACACAAGTTGGGGATAAAACAAGCTCTTCTTCCTGACTTCTGTTCCATATGTTAAATCTTAGCTTCCAAATCTTTAGAAGGAACCAGATTGTGTCTAGCTGATAAGTTTTTATCTCCTCTAGGTCCCAGCAGCTGATTGTGGCTGATGAGTTATCAGGACTTCTTCTGTCCACGCCACCACATTTGGCTGCTCCATCTTTCAGATTTGGCACATGACCAAAATTGTGATCTTTACAACCTATCTTAACAGAGGTGACTTGTAGGTGACAAATAGTTTTTCCTACCTAAAAATGAAAAAATAAATAAATTACAAACAAATAATATTAATTAATTATCTTAAAATGAAAAATTGACAACATTGATGAATGGGAATTCGTCTTTTAACTATATAAAAAAAATGATAAGGCACAGTTTGGATTATAGATTTGAAACAAACATCCCAAATACCAGAGGTAGATTTTAATTACAGTAAAACCCCTCTATAGCGAACCCCAATTGACTGAACCTATGGTTCATTATAGCCATAGTTCACTGTATTATAAAATAAAAATGCGGATCATTTCAGGTTTGTTATAAGGGAAGGTTCACTACACTTTTTAGCGAGGTTTTACTGTATTTGACGAGGGTTCGAGAAAGTTATATTTTGATAGAGTTCACTGAAATTGCTACTCAATTGAAGAGAAGAAATTCTTTAACAATTCTCTACAAAGCTTCAAACCTGGAGAAGAAATAATAAATACTGTAAAACCAGTCTTGGGGAATTTTTGGTGGGAACCGTTTGTTTTTCCATCAATTTAGTTTTCTTGGGTATCTAGCCTTGATTAACTCAGTCACTTCTAAATTTTTAAGGCCCTATAAAAAGGCAAAATGGGTTAAATATCCTATATCAAGAGCATCATTGAATTTGTATAGGGAGAGAATAGTTCAGGTTTATTGTAACCCATTTTATTCAACTTTTCTTGGGAGCGCCTTTTTGATTGGAACCAAATGGAAACTCTTTCAACAGGTTTTACTATCCAATGAAACTTTGCTATAGCAAACCCATTGAGACAAAAAAAAATCCTAGCCATTGTTTATTATGGACATTGTTCCCTATATTGGGAACCTTGTTATAGCAGTCTCTTTTATTACAACAGGATTATAACATCTTATTTCTAAGGTCAAGTTTTAAATCCCACTTCTTCCAACTGTGTTCATAATAGCAACATAAAATCTTGTTTCCAAATGATGCTGTTAGAACAAGGTTCCACTATATATTATAACATTAAAAAATAGGGATTGTTTTATGTTTGTTCTGGATGATTGATGGTTTGCTATGTCCCCTTTTGTTTGTTTTAGCGAAGTTTTAATTGCATGAATCTTTTATAAAGGAAAATTTTTGATTTGCATACAAGATGATTTCCTTATATGGAAATTTGTTAATATGTATATAGAGAGACGACCTGTTTTATAGTTTTTATGGTTGTTTGAGAGAAAAAATTGTGAATGTCAATAAGTGAAACTCTGAAGAACACTAAGAGCAAGGGAAGGATTGATCTACAGATACTTTGGTATGTGCAATTTGGATTCCTCTTGAAGGTCAAGAGAAAATAAACCAAATCCAATTACAATGGTGCCTTGTCATAATACCCTCTATTATAACAGCAACTTGGTTGTAACCATGTAAGCTCTTGATTCCAATTGTTATAATGAGGTTTGAGTGTAAACAAACTCAGTTTATTGCTACCATTACTACTTAAGTACTGCCTACAATGCACAGTATGACACAGAAAATTCAACCCATTTTACAAATCCCAACAACCATTTCTCTTTCAAATTACCCTCTTTTATTCCACCGACTATAATTCAATGCTCTTACTATAATTCAACTATTTTAAAAAAATCCAAATTAACCTATTTATTTCAATTTAACAGGCTATAGTTCAACACCCCCCCTTTAATTGAACCCAACAAAATGTTCTAGAAAATATCCACTAGCAGGAAAAGGTATGAAGTGTACCTGGAAACATGAAATGGAAGAAAAACACTTATTAGTTTTGTGAAAAAATAGTACAAATGTAATATTGTACTGGGATAAGGTGCATAAATTCTGGAATAATTAAAAATCAACGAGAATAGTTGATATTTATTCCGATAGATGGCGCAAGCCATCAGCAACTTTCAGTTGCTCGATAAGAAGAAGCCTTTTTCTTAACTTATTAGCTTTATTTGAAAGGTGCAATGCTTGAAGAGTGCTTTAAAGCAACAAGATATTAGAGCCATATTTCAAGTAAAAATTGTATTATATAATGTGATAAAGATGTTTTAAAATCATTTTATATCTTTGAATATCTATTTAATAAAACTTTGCCTAAGACTGGGTGCCATGGTCAACGAAAGCTGCTGCACCCCATTCCAGCTGGAGGAGCATGGATTCATGAAATTTGTGTAATCTTTACACCAGGGGATAAGAAACAACAACATTGTGATGAATTGTTCATCATCATAGCCAAGTATAATTCAACACAGACTTGAATTCAACCTGAAATTCTTTCTTGGTGTGTGGAAGTGAGACTGTCAACAGAGAAGTATGTGTGGTGCAGCCCGTGGCCCTCCACCTCCTGGACATCCCCCCCATGATGGGAGTCCTGAAGGGAGTCCAGATGGAGCTCCAGGACTGCGCCTTCCCTCTGCTGAAAGGTGAGTCAAGTCCTGCGACATTGGAGCTACACCAGACAGCTCTCATACAACACTATTCGATGATAAGGTAAAATATGGATTATAGATTAGAAATAAAAGGTAATAAGACCAAATCCAAATAAATAACTCAACTATTTAATCACATTCTGAAAAGTGTGACCAATGCTATGTAGGACTGACATCCAGAAAGAATGAAAAACCAAGAATAGGTTCTAAAATGGGATAGAATTGAGAATTCTGTACTTGTAGAACATAGAAAAATCACAAAACATAATAGTTTCATCTAAAAGAAACAAAGATACTAGATTATTAGAAAAAAATACTTTAAGAGAGACAATTTAAAGAAGCCTGCGCGAGAAATGTGCTACAATTAACAGAATGGAAGAAAGAAGAAATATCAATGATATTTACAGATATGCTTTTAATTATATTTAAAATTTAAAAAAAAAAAGGTTTTTTTTTTCCACTTCTAATCCTAAGAATAATATTTTAGGGTTCTTAGAAAACAATCTTATTCTTATCTGCTATCTTGTTTACACACTTGATAACAGTATTATTAGCTCTAACAGTAATGCTATGATATTTTTTCTTATTCAGTACTTTTGTCTGATCATGGTAACTGTTGTATAGTTATTATTTAATTTATTAATTAAACATTACTCACCAGATGAAATTATTTTATTTCAATTATATATATTTAAAAGGTTACATTTATTTTATTTTACTCTTTATTTATATTCAAATCCAATGTTTATGCTTCATGCTTTCTATGATGATAATGTATATACTACTCTGATCAAAAAGTTTTGACACTTTGCTCATAAGTTAAAAAAAAAAACTTTATTATTCTACCAAATTCAAATTGTCCCCTTCAGAGTAGTCCCCGTTGGCCGCGATGCACTTCAGCCACCTTTTTTTCCAGTCGGCAAAACACCTCTGGTAGTCTGTTTTCGGGATCGCCTTCATGGCCTTCTTCGATTCCACTTTGATCTCTTCTATGCTCTGAAATTTCCGACCCTTTAACTTTTTTTTTGAGCTTTCCAAAAAGGAAGAAGTCGAAGGGGGCCAAATCAGAACTGTAGGGGGGTTGGGGGAACACAGGTTGAGTGGTCCTGCAGGAACTTCAAATTTTGAGGGCTGTGTGTGCTGGCGCATTATCGTGGTGGAGGATCCACGACTTGCTCCTCCACAACTCCGGCCGTTTCTGCCTGATCGCTTCCCTCAATCGCCTCAAAACTCCCAGGTAGGAGTCAGCAGTTATTGTAGAGCCTTGTTGTTGAAATTCATGATGAACGATGCCCTGGTAGTCGAAGAACACCGTCAACATGACCTTGTCTTTGCTGGGAGCCTTCCTCGCTTTCTTTTGTCTCGGCTCATTTTTGAAGCGCCACTCCGATGTCTGTTGGGTAGTTTCTGAATCAAAGCCTTAAATCCATGTTTCGTCTCCAGTAATGACCCTCTTCAGCAATTCGGGGTCGTCGGTTGTCGCTTCGAGATTGAGACTGTCCGTTTCTTTCCGGGCGTTCTTTTGATCCAAAGTCAAATCTTTGGGAACGAGAACAGCGTTGAGTTTTCTCACTACCAAAATGTCCTTCATTATCGATTGAGTCAACCCGAATGATATCCCTGCTTCTTCGGCGACCTCCCTGAAAGTTATTCATCTGTCTTCACGCACCAGTTCCAACACCTTGTCCACTTTTGCAGGCGTGGTTGATGTGGACGGTCTCCCGGAACGCTCGTTGTCGGCGGTCTCTTCCCGACCCTCCTTGAAGCGCTTGTACCACTCGAAAACTCGTCTTCGGCTCATGACGGCATCCCCGTAGGCTGTTTGCAACATCAAAAAAATTTCGGCACCCTTGAATCCGTTTTTCACACAGAACTTGATGCAAATTCGTTGATCCTCCATTTCGGTAACTAACGAAATCGAAACACAGGCAAAATGGCTTCACTTCGAACAGCCGCTGCTCGCGCTGTTGTGGCGCGTGATTTTTGAAAATTGGCAGGTCTCCAAGCCAAGGGCGACGCTTGCGTTTGCCACAAACCGGGAGAAAATATATTGAGTTTTCAGGATTTTATGAGCAAAGTGTCGAAACATTTTGATCAGAGTAGTATATATATCTTTAAACAGGGAATACTACAGTAACAAATCTATTACAGAAACGTCGCACACTATTTATTTGGATTTGGTTTTATTACCTTTTATCTCTCTATTGGAATTGATGAACAACAGCAATACCTTATTGTAACTATTTTCACCACTTGCAGAATAGATTTTTCTAAAATTTCATATACTTTTCAATCCTAAAGGATGGTATCAACTGTTAGTGAATTGTAGATGTAAAATAATTGGGAAGGCCTGACTCATCAATGATTTACACCTCCACAGTGCCCATTCAACCTACCAGATCTACGCTATAATTATATTCATATATTACAATCCTAAAGGATGGTATCAACCGTTAGTGAATTGTAGATGTAAAATAATTGGGAAGGCCTGACTCATCAATGATTTACACCTCCACAGTGCCCATTCAACCTACCAGATCTACGCTATAATTATATTCATATATTACAATCCTAAAGGATGGTATCAACCGTTAGTGAATTGTAGATGTAAAATAATTGGGAAGGCCTGACTCATCAATGATTTACACCTCCACAGTGCCCATTCAACCTACCAGATCTACGCTATAACCATTGTTGATGCTCATTCTGCCTATATAGTCTGTACTTGAAAATTACTCTTGGAGATGGTATTTAGAAAAATGCTTCTGTGTCATTGTAGAAATTCGTTGAATATTTTTTTTTTTTTTGAGATAGTACATCTCTTCCGTCTAAAAGATAAGACAACAAAAGGCTGTTACCTAAATCTACAAAAGATAGCCCATTCTGTATATTCAAGATGGAATTATTCCACAGCCATCTCTGAGATTTGAATATCAACAACTTATCTGGAGTCCTTATCCTGCTCTCTTGCAACAGGATGTCAACTTCCTTAGAGCTTCCATGGAATTTGTCGACCCAGAACTTTTTGGTTCAATATACTCCTGGTAGCTGTGTGTTGTGACAAACTGTCATGATGTCACAAGAATGCCTTATAGAAGGTGGACCTACCTACAGATATATATTTAAAGAGACAAAGGTCGCCTCTCCCGTCAAAATAGACGTCAAAACTAGACGCCATCTATTGACGTCTATTTTGACGGGAGAGGCGACCTTTGTCTCTTTAGATCAATATCCTCCCGGCAAAATTTCCATCTACAGATATATATATACAGTAAAACCCCTCTATAGTGAACCCCAATGGGACAGAGCTTTTGGTTCACTATAGCCACGGTTTGGCTATTTTT
>CP092883.1:31876448-31933158 GCA_030710605.1 Cordylochernes scorpioides
GAAGCCAGAAAGCTGAGCCAAAGGAAAGAACAAATGTCAGTATTTGACGCTGATGCTTTGACAAAATACAAGATAATCAAACAAAAAAATAAGAAAAGATCAAATACTAGGAGGGATCAGTAAATAAGGTGAATTATCTTATTTCTTAAAATTTAAAAAAGCAAAAAATAATTTAAACCACAGAATATTAAAATATAACATCGAGAGACTATTTAAGGTGTTCTGTTCTTTTTTCCCATGCGCGGCGCGAGACTTATAAATAAACTAAAATGGAAGCTCCCTTAAGGATTGCACCTAACTTGAACAATGTGCAGTTATTCGTTTCTTGAATGCAGAAGGTATTCAAAAATCTCAAATATGCCAAAGAATGAAAAATATCTATGGTGAGTCTTGTTTGTCTCAAAAAAAACATTTATAAATGGGTTAACGAGTTAAAAAATGGACGAATTACATGTACCGCTATTGAGCGACCTGGACGACCAAGTGTTACAGCGACGCCAAGCACGATAAATGCGGTTGAAAACTTAATTTTGGAGGATAGAAAAATATCCATTTTTACCATAGCCGACAATTTGAATATAAGCTATGGAACTGTGCACACCATTATTAAAGAACAATTGCAATTTGGAAAAATATGCTGCAGATGGATTCCACATTTCCTTAATTTGGACCAAAAACTTAACCGTATTCGGGTTTCAAAGGCTCTGTTATTCTATAGTCTTCTGACTATTTCCTTTTTGGACTACTAAAGAAGGAGTTAAAGGGAAAGCGATTTGACTCGGATGAAGATGTCCAGAAAGTGGCGTAAGATTTTTTTCACACACTTCCTAAGAGTGCCTATAAAGAGGGTATTTACAAGTTGCCAAACGATGGAGACGATGTATAGAAGGCCAAGGTGATTATTTTGAATAAATCAAGTCCTAATTTTTAATATCGTTCTTATTATTATTTTTTTTTAATTATAATTCACCTTATTTATTGATCCCACCTTGTATGTGAAATAAACTCTGAGAGAAAACTGACAAAAACTATAACAAGATTTAGAACAAAACACTATAAAGGAATGGCAATACATCCAGATGGCACTATAACCTATAAAGCATGCAACAACTGTCCTGGTGTGGAACTAACATCTACTCACATATTCTCATGCCCAGCAATGGCCGCAGCCTTGCAGAAAATTGACTTAGACCCAGAGCAGCAGCTTTTCACACCCAAGATAGTGGATATTGCTGCTGCTGTGATGGAGACATCTGAGACTCTTCTTTGGACACAACAACATTGTATAGTTATACAAGGTCATGGAGGCTGAATTCATGGATTAAATTTACAATCTTTGGAATTTAGGTCCTGTTTTGAGGCTCCCTTACATTCCAAAAGGTGGTCCAGCGAGGCCTCTTTGGGCCTGCAGATGGGGCATTGTGGGAAGATCTTGACACCATCCTGGAAAAAGAGCGGTCTTATATGGCCAGTTTTGAGCCTGTAAATACAGGTTGCTGCCAGTCGATTCATCTCACATTCCAGAATAGCTCCAGGCTTTTGGTTCAGATACCAATGATGAGATGTTGACTCCTTTTTTTAGGATATTTCTTTTTTGTATGCCTTTGAAATAGTCGAAATCAAGGTCTAAGTTGGGTATTGCTTCTGATTTTGCAATTGCATCTGCTGTGTCGTTGCCTTTCAGTCCTATATGGGATGGGATTCACTGAAAGGAGATTTGTGTATTTCTGTAAAGTTTGTCTAAATTCAGAGCAACTTTCCTCAGGAACATTTTAGAGCTGGTGCAACAATGACTTGTAGAGCTGACAGTGAGTCTGTGATGTCTATGTGGTTCCTTATCAATGTGTTCTAGGGCTAGGCTGAAAGCTTCCAGTTCATGATTAAACACAGAGGTCCTAAATTTGTTGGTGACCTTGAGTTCCTTACTTTGGTTTCTATCCTGTACACCACTCCCTGCACTCCCACTAACAATCTAGAGCCATATCAGTATAAATTTTATAAAGGTTGTTCTATAATGATTTACCCTTAAATATATCCTTGCATTCAAACTTACAGTAATTTTTAATGATAAAGATACAAAAATGTAAAAAAAAAACCCTAATTTTTTTTTTTTTATTGAACATTTTTTACATATCCCAAGAACATGTGGTACAGACCATGATAATCATGGTGGGTAGTGTGTTGGTGACTTAATGAAGATGGCACCACATGTGAACATATGCAGAAAAAGCAGTTCAACATTTACACTTACAAGGTGCCAATTCCCCATTGGATTACATGCACTTACTGGTAGGGTTGGATTTGAGCAAGAAAGAAGGGAGAATGAGGCAGAAAAAAGTGCTCAATGTGGGATTCAATCCTGGGTTGTGGAATTTGAACAGTAGGTACCACTTTCCACGAATCATTTGTCATTAAAAGTAAGTGCATTAGGTTAGGATACACTTTTGTGCTATTTACAGTGATGTTAGAATCGAATGATTTTGTGACCATTCTCTAGTCCCAGAAATGTACCAAAACTCCGCCTTTGCCAGTCCCAAGCCCGAATGAAAAAGGAGGAGGGGGGAGCAGTAACAAGCTTGTTAACAAACCTGGGCTCAACTGGCTCGGCTGATAGTACCCTGTAAGGGCTCCAGGGATACAGGATGAGCAGCAGCTGTACACCATGTTAGGATTAGCTGCACATGGCGTCTGTTTCTCATGTCAGAGGCGGCCATTTCATTTTGGAGCTAAGTTGGCCTGCCACCGAGTAGTGCTCCCAGTCTTAATGACAAAGACAGATGCATTCTACTTCACCCAGTCATGATGGTTGTCTGGAGATAAGAAAGAAGAAGAGAAATGTACCTGTGTAGTAGCTCTATAGGGAATTCAGTCTCTGCGGGAAAAACAAAGAAATGTGGGTAGATGATGAAGCAAGTCACTTGAAGAAAGAATAAAACTTAAGATTCTGATATGGTATAGAAGTTGAGGGAAATACAATTAATGATTGGCTTGGAAGTTGATGTCCAAACTCACAAGATAAATCTTCACCAATCAAAAGGTAACAAGGCCAAATTATTGGAATATCTATAATCTTGATACATTTTGATTCTAATCTATAATCTAAATTGTACCTTATCAAATCTTTACCAAATAATTAAAACATAATATTTTTACTGGTTTTCAGATATTGGCAGTTGGCACAGTTTGCCAAATAAAAAAGTCCATTGTTGAGAGCCAATAATGAAATGTCAGGATAATAGCACATTACCTAATTAGTAAAACATTCTGTTTGGGAACACTTTCACTTATAAAGGAGTTACCTTCATACATCTACCATGTGTTCTGCCAGCCTCAAATATTAGTCAGAATATTTGCACATTACTTGAATAGTAAAACATTTTGTTTTAGAACACTTTCACTTATAAAGATGTTACCTTCATACATATACCATGTGTTCTGCCAGCCTCAAATATTAGTCAGAATATTTGCACATTACTTGAATAGTAAAACATTTCGTTTTAGAACACTTTCACTTATAAAGATGTTACCTTCATACATCTACCATGTGTTCTGCCAGCCTCAAATATTTGTCAGAATATTTGCACATTACTTAAATGGTAAAACCTTTTGTTTTAGAACACTTTCACTTATAAAGATGTTACCTTCATACATCTACCATGTGTTCTGCCAGCCTCAAATATTAGTCAGAATATTTGCACATTACTTGAATAGTAAAACATTTTGTTTTAGAACACTTTTACTTATAAAGATGTTACCTTCATACATCTACCATGTGTTCTGCCAGCCTCAAATATTAGTCAGAATATTTGCACATTACTTAAATAGTAAAACATTTTGTTTTAGAACACTTTCACTTATAAAGATGTTACCTTCATACATCTACCATGTGTTCTGCCAGCCTCAAATATTAGTCAGAATATTTGCACATTACTTAAATAGTAAAACATTTTGTTTTAGAACACTTTCACTTATAAAGATGTTACCTTCATACATATACCTTGTTTTCGGCTAGCCTCAAATATTAGTCAGAATATTTGCACATTACTTAAATAGTAAAACATTTTGTTTTAGAACACTTTTACTTATAAAGATGTTACCTTCATACATCTACCATGTGTTCTGCCAGCCTCAAATATTAGTCAGAATATTTGCACATTACTTAAATAGTAAAAACATTTTGTTTTAGAACACTTTCACTTATAAAGATGTTACCTTCATACATCTACCATGTGTTCTGCCAGCCTCAAATATTAGTCAGAATATTTGCACATTACTTAAATAGTAAAACATTTTGTTTTAGAACACTTTCACTTATAAAGATGTTACCTTCATACATATATCATGTTTTCGGCTAGCCTCAAATATTAGTCAGAATATTTGCACATTACTTAAATAGTAAAACATTTTGTTTTAGAACACTTTTACTTATAAAGATGTTACCTTCATACATCTACCATGTGTTCTGCCAGCCTCAAATATTTGTCAGAATATTTGCACATTACTTAAATGGTAAAACCTTTTGTTTTAGAACACTTTCACTTATAAAGATGTTACCTTCATACATCTACCATGTGTTCCGCCAGCCTCAAATATAGTCGGAATATTTGCACATTACTTAAATAGTAAAACATTTTGTTTTAGAACACTTTCACTTATAAAGATGTTACCTTCATACATCTACCATGTGTTCCGCCAGCCTCAAATATAGTCAGAATATTTGCACATTACTTAAATTATAAAACCTCCTGTTTGAGAACAATTCCACTTATAACGATGTTACCTTAATACATATACCATGTTTTCGGCTAGCCTCAAAATAAAGGGCCTTCCAGTGTTCCAAGATATTCTTACCAATAGTTTTACTCCAGATTGTGGTTCGGTGGATTCGTCAGCCATGATTTTCTCCTCACTCATGTTCTGTATCATTACCAAGTAAGTTTTAACCATCATACAAAGTTAGATAATAAATCACAACTTACCCTTTATAATATAGCAAATATACTTAATACTTCTCATATCAACATTCACAGTGGTGTGAAATGTTGCAATAGGGTGCATCAAACATGATGCAAGAATATACAAAGATTTTGTAATGAACTAGACTTTCTCTATACTCAATCTTCTTGAAATCTTCTAAAAGCAATATGAATCCCATAATTAAAAATTAAAAAAAAAAATCAATTAAATATAACTTCTCTGTAAAGGGCAACACCTAGTTTCAGAGGCTAAAGTGTACTTTAGGGATTGGTGTCCTCTTATTAGAGAGTTGCTAATTGATAAAACTGGTAATTTTGGTGATGAAAAAACATTCTATATAGACATGCGTTCTCTAGCAAGAATGATAAGGCACAATTTGGATTATAGATTATAAACACATGGTTATAAGACAAAATCCAAATATAAATAAAGAATACCCCCTCCCCCAAAAAAATAGTGTCCTCTCATGGAAATTCTACTGAATACAGTATAACCTCGTTAATTCGACACTCTGCGATATTTTGACCATTTTCTGATGCCCCGACCTGCGGCCTATCAAATAACAAACCGTAATTCGACACTATCGATAATACAACACTTCCGATAGCTCAACCATTTTAAAATTCAAATTTTGAAAGTTGAGTGGGAACGATCGGCGGTCACCGATAGGATCGCTCCTGCACATTTTTGGTTTTTGTTTAGTTTAAGTTTCACTTTGCAGTGCCGTTGTTGCGCAATGTCGCGAGTGTTATTGCTTTTTTTTTTTACGCAAGAATTTTGGCATCGTGCGCTAATTAATAATATTCTAATAATTTCAACATTGAAATATTTTAGTTATTTTAAATTTACAAATAATTTCTTTTTATATAAATAAATATTTATAAAATGTAGCCACAATGATTATGATAACATTTTATTTCAAAATTCCATTTCCATGTTATTATAAAAGATTTAAACACAAAATCAATAACACCTGCAGCAGCAGTGGATGCCTTTAATACAATAAAAACTATTTGTTATTTAAAAGACATTTCAGAGGAAGAAAGGCATGCATTCAGTGCAAATACATATTTATAAAGGATTTTTTTTAAAGATCTTCATGATTCTTTTAAAATAATATTTTTAAATTTTATTTTTATTTTCCATATTTATTTCCTTTCAACTGCTATATTCTTTTATTGGAATAAAATATTATTTGTAATTATTTACGTTTCGAAAATACATATTAATGCCATTTTGTCCCTTATACTAAAAGTTAATTATGAAAATAAAAAAATAAATACAAAAAAGTACACACAATGGTTTCAATTAATATCATTAATTTATGTTACAAAGCTATTTTTTTAAATATTATTTTAGCAAGTTAGATGATTAGCTAATCATCTAACTTTAATTCAACACTTCCTTTAATTCAACCGAAAGCTCTGATCTCTTGGGGTGTTGAATTAAAGAGGTTCAAATGTATTTAAAATTTACAAGATTTAACTCTCCAGCAAAAAGGAAGAAAAACTCACCAATTAACCTTCTCACAATAGATTCTATTCCTCTTCATTCAATCAGGCTTACCTCTTCATCTCGGATATTGCCATTCAGATTTGTAGTTTAACAGTGGGGGGTCAGTGAAAAGGGTGGTCTAAACTGTTGGTTTTCGACTGCTAAGACCTGAGATTGAAAACCGCATTGGGCACTTTTTTCTAATTCAGATGATGTCTGGACATCCAGGCTGGACTCTCACCAATGTGACTAAGGAGGTTCCTCCATTGATGAAGAGTCCTTCTCCAGAAACTCAGGGGTCTTCGGTAACTCCCCTTACCTCAAGGTTCAGGAAAAAAAAAGTTAAGATGCCTTGGTTAATATGAGAATTGAGTAGGCAGGCATCATTATCTAACCCTTGCTCAAAGAACAAGGCCTGCAGATCACTGGTCTCCGAGATGAGAGGTTAGTGACATGACCAGTGACAGACCACTGGAGCCACAGGCTATGGAGAATTCCTGGAGAGAGGCTAGAGGTTAAGTATGGCATGCAGGGCCAGACGGATTGCCACATCAGCATCATGGCCTAAGAAGCAGCTATATTCCAAAATTTTGCCCATTTGACACCGGTCATGGGTACATTTGTGGTGGTCTCCCATCTTTCCAGGGCAATGGGCAGAACAGCAAGTCCAATAGGCTGTGCTCTCTTGAAAAAATAATTAGTGCTGAATATGCTTCTTCACTTTTTAAAATAATAGTTCACTTAATAAATGTGAATATTTAAAAATATATATTTTTGAATGTAAAAAAAAAATGTCTGAAGAGATGCTAATATTCTCTGACATTTCAATCTTTATTGGATTCATAAATAAACTTTAAATGTTTGTTTTTGTGGTTCTCTTCACTCTCAATGTAAACAAAGCCTGCACACTTGGCTGCTTCCTTGATCTTGTCCTCATGGGCTTTAATGGCTTCTTTTTTTAGGTGGATGAGGTAGTCTGCAGTCTCCGCTAGAAGATGGGCCTTGTTCTTCAGCAAGACTTTGATATCCTGGGTGAAACTGGAGGCCATACTGTGGCTGAAGTAGACTAGATGGAACAGATTCTGGTAGCATTCTTTCTTCAACATTACTGGGAGACTATTTAGTGGAAGAAAGATAATAGAAATCCCTTCCAGATTTGGTTTCTGAGGGAATTCTTCTGGAGGTACCAGCTCACTTTCATTTCCAGTAAGTGGATAAGGGCAAGTAGTGAACAGCTCATAGATCAATGAAGTCAAATTCCTAGAAGAAATTTGTTGGGCATTCTGGATGCATTTTCCATTAGCAGTTTTGAGATAGGCTGGATCCTCACAACTGAGCCCATATGCAAGATAAGGGCTGGTTACTATGTCTCCCCAGTAACCCAAGTAGGATTTGTCAAAGGAGGGCTTGTAACAAGATATTAGAGTTTTGTTAGGCAGGTTGTAATCTCCATCCATCAGCTGAAAAGCTACTCCCCCTTGTCTCCAAGTTTTGTACTCACTGAATGAAATTGTTTTTGACTTATTGTCAATTAGCTGCATGTTGTAATCCCAGTCATAGACATTGGTCTTAACATCATACCTTACTCCTAATACATTTCTTTCTCTAAAATCCCAAAATTTTTTGAAGTCAAGAATCTTGTCATTATCAATTTTCCATATTTTGAAAAGTGATTCTAAGGCATCGATTTCTTTATATTTTAATTTTTCAATATTAAAGATTGGATACATGTATTTAAGTTCTTCTAAATTTGTAACTAGTTCTACAAATTCCTTGCTTTTATTTACAATATAATCATGAGTGCTATTTCTGATTTGGGTATTTCCATAAATTTCTAGGTACATATTAGTTTTTTCTTGAAGGCCATAAAGTTTTGAGCTTTCAAACAATAACCCAAACAATAAAAGTTGACGGGAATATAATTCAATCGATCTATCAAGTACGAAAAAATTAATATCTTTATGAAAATGTTGAAATCTCTTTGCTAATGTGGTCAATATATGGCGACCATCATTTGAACCAATAATCAAGATATTTAAGATATGATCATGTTCAAAATATTGGATGTTCAATTCATTCAAAAAATCGAGGCCAGGGCTAAAGCCCCACCAGCCAATTATTCCATGAGGATCAATCATACTTACATTGGTAAAAAATATATACAAACACTCAATTTTCTTTAATAAAATATAGCTATATTCTTAAGGATAAACGAATTTGCTCGTTTACTTCTGCATTGTTTACCATAGCAACCGAATGATGATGATATTCACAGATTATATTTTTTATTTTAAAAATCAAGTAACTGGAAAATTGAATATTATAAAATATTTAAATCAGTATATATGTATAAATAAATTTAAAAGACATATTATCAAGACAAAAATGTTTTGTAATTTTCTATAAATAAAACTTTGAAAATAAATAAACAAATAAAAACACAACATCGCTTCTTTCACGTTGGCCCCTTTGATAACCTTAAAACATCTACCAAAATCAGAACATTTGTCTTTCCTCTACGTAAAGATTGAAAGATGGTATGCTTTTTTTACCTTTTATATTTTCCCTATTTAGAAAAATGTCTTTGAATATTTCTAAAATCTTTCAGACCCCCCCCCCCCCTTTTTATTTTTTGTCACTTTTTAGGTCCTTCCTTAATTGTGGTACATTCATAAGTTCACCGGGAAAACCTTTCGCAACTTTAACTTTTTTACACGTAGATCAATGCATTTTTAGATTATCCGCCTATATTTACAAATCGTTATAATAATGGAATAATAATAATAAGAAAAAAAGTATAGTTAAAAGTATAAACACTATAATAATGATAATTAAAACTTTGTAAAAAAAATGTTCAAAAATATTCTAAATACTTTCTATACAAATTCATCACGCATTTTACTTTAAAGTAGATATTCTATTTGATATATATAAAATATCACATTTGAAATATATATGCTTAATTAAATTCTGTCAAAAGTTTATCTAAAATGATATACTGGACATTAAAATAATATGATTACTCCTTCCCCTCATCAAAAAAATGTTATTTTCTTTAGATTATTTTAATATTTGAAATACATATTTTTCTTTTAAAAAATCAAAGAGAATAAATCCTTATAATCTCCACTCCAAGCATAATTTTTTGCTATGTTGATTAGAGTCTAGCCTCAAATCATACCATTTATAATTGAACCTCGCTATAACAATATCACTTGGGACCATGTTGTTATAATGATAGTTGAAACAATTTGACTTTCAACCAGGATTGCTATATTAAAGTGTTTATTAGGTTTAGGAAGAGTGGTCCACAGAGTGTGAGCTATAATAACCAGATATTGGGAAAGGTTATTTGATTACTAAATTCTAATGTGCATAGAGGTCAGATTTCACTACCTATAGTTATATTTAGGTTGAGGCGACTAAGATCTATATTATATTTTGTATATTTTATACTGAACTAGTCTCACTTTTAGCATAGCCAATCAGACTTGGTGAGAATGGAATACTCAAGGTCTTACTTACTCTGGTTATAAGTATTTTTACAATAGTTTTATTCCAGAATAATATTTCTCCTGAAATTTTTATTCAAACAGAATAGTATACATTACTCAAGGCTGAATTACATCAACACTCTCTTAAAAGACGATCACCTTCAAATCATCAAAAATGAAGCCATATATTGGTAAGCTTTGCAGAATAACAACTACAAATGAAATGTTGCACTATCTATCTGAGGAGGAAAGAAAAAATTTGAAGGTCATTAATCAGATAAATGTTGAACCAGTTCAACTAATTAAAATCACATCAGAAAAAAAAAAAAAAAAACACAGCTATAGAACAATATAACTATCATAAAGCGGTCTTGGGAAAAATAACCTCACAAAAATAGCTCTCTTCTCATACCCTTAATTATGTAAATTTTTGGTTTCATTTTACTTTTTTTGTCCGACGAATCATTACAAGGTAGAATGCCTTAATAAAGCTTTTGTTGTTGTTTAATTTTTTATTTTTTCACTTTTCAAAATTTTTAGACCATATAATTAAAGGACAGCCATATACATAAGAAGAGGCTGCCTCTTAATTGTGGTCACTTTGTTTTAATTCCCTTAATTGACCAATTTCCTTACATTAATACTGAATAATATTGGTAATAGAAATCATTAGATGATAGGTTCTTCTTATCATTAACATACATGTACCTTTTTGTATAATTTAAAAATCGAGACTAATAATAAAAACTTTAAAAGAAAGGATAGAAAACCATGAATATGCTCTAAAATGGGATAAAATTGAGAATTCTGCACTTGTAAAACATAGAAAAATCACAGGACATATATATAATAATAATTTTAACCTAAAAGAGACAAAGATACTAGATTATGAGAAAAATTATTTTAAGAGACAATTTAAAGAAGCCTTTTATTCAAAAGAAATGTGCTACAATTAACAGAATGGAAGAAAGAGGAAATATAAATTATATTTATTGATATGCTTTTAATTATATTTTCAAAAAAAGGGGTTTTTTCCACTTTTATAATTCTAAGAATAATATTCTCTGTTTCTCAGATAACTATCTTCTTATCTGTTATCTTGCTTACACACTTGATAACTAACTATTTAAAACATGCTGTGATAAAATTTCTCATTCAGTACTTTTGTCTGAAAATGGTAACAACGCTGTTACCGAAACATTGCACACTATTTATTTATTTGGATTTGGTCTTATTACCTTGTGTTTATAATCTATAATCCATATTGTGCCTTATCAATCTAGTAATTTGGTAAAGTTTCTGGGCAAATACAGTCCATCCTCTAATTCAACACCCCAAGGGAACGGTGCTTCGAATTGAAGTTAGGTGTTGAGAATTAAGGTCATTTGTTTAATTAGGTAGGTAATTGGGTTGAATTTGGGAACCACTTGAATTAAAGAGGTGATACTATTAATGAAGACTGGTAAAGCTTTTTTTGAACAGCACATTAAGGGTAGCTTGGGAGTTTGAGGCTATTACAATGAAATCTCTTTATAAGTAATATAAGTTCTAATTGTTTTAAGCATGGTTATAACCTCACAAAAGTGAGCTTTGTCCCAAGGGATGTGGTTAGTGATATTTGACTATATATATAGAGCATCAGATTATTTTGTCCACTGGTGGGTTAGTGTATTAATAGTGGCTGGAACTCCATCTCAAAACAGGATAAACTTTTTTTTTTCGATGCTAAATTAGTTATTTTTTGGGGGGAACCTTCCATCTTTCTTCATATAGAAATCTAAGTTGGTTTTTAAGATGCAATAGGGACTACCCAGTTTAGTCTTTTGTCTGATGATAGTAACAATGCTGTTACTGAAATGTTACACACTATTAATTTATTGTTCTTTTATTACCTTGTAGTTCTAATCTATAATCCAAATTGCATCTGATATCAATCTTGGTCCCAAGTGATATTGCACAACAACTGCATACAGGACATTTACAGAGAGTAGGCAAGTGTGACAATGTCACCCTGGCCTTATATAGAGCTGTCATTCTTCATCTGTGCTGGCAGGTGGCCAGCTTTCATTGAATTCCCGGCCATCACTGGCTAATACTCACTCACTGGGATGTTGGCTTTCCTCAAGGAAAGAGGAAAACATCAGTTTTAATATTTCTCAACCAGCACTCCTCTCACTAGCAGCTGGAAAACATCTGTTATAATTGATACAATTAGATTGTACACTCTAGAATTTCTCCTGATTAGAGACTGCCTCTCATTGGAGAGTGGGTTAGGTTCTTTTTTATTTTAGTCAGATTAAGTTTGTTTTGATTTTACAGATGTTATTACTTAGGGAGGTGGTGGTTCATTAAATGGATCGCTGCATATGGAAGGTTACACTTGTTCTAACAACATCACTTTCAGCCAAGATTTTATGTGTTAAAACAATTGGGACTCAAACTTTGGACTTTAGATTCACAGTGGAGTATCACTATAACAATAAGATTCTATCATCATAAAGTCCCAAGTGATGTTGTTATAGCGAATTTGGAATATATATACAGTGAAATATTTAAAATATAAATTAGATTTTTGATATTGTTCAGAAAAATTTTCTCTAATAAAATCTAGAAATAACATGTTTATTTTATTATCTTTTATTGTATGATGCATTAGCACGCCATCTGTTATCAAAATTCGAAACTATTTTAAAGACGTAAGATTCTTTTTGATATTAAACAATTTCCATTGCAGTAAGGGCAGTAGAAATTGTTTACGCAGAGAGGGTTCACCACTGATGAGCCAGGCCCTCTCATTAATTTTTCCATTGCAGTAAGGGCAGTAGAAATTGTTTAATATCAAAAAGAATCTTACGCCTTTAAAATAGTTTTGAATCTTTTATTGTGTTCTGCATTTTGTTTTGAGAGAAATAAAATTCCCAAAGAGAGAGATCAATAAATGGACATTCATGTTTGCCAAATGTTTTTTTACTCCACAAATTTCATTGTTATTAATCATTAGCATGCTATCTGTTTTAAGAAATTTGAATTATTATTTTTTTAAAATAATTTTTGACTACCTTTACTGCAATGATAAAATAATGGGAGGGCCCCTGGTTCATTAGTGGTGAACCCATAAACTGGTGAAACCGCTGGGAGAGTTCACCGCTGATAAGCCAGGCCTTTCCATTAATTTACTCCGCCTTTGCCGGTCCCAAGCCCGGATGAAAAAGGAGGAGGGGGAGCAGTAACAAGCTCGCTAAAAAACCTGGGTTCAGCTGGCCCGGCTGATAGTACCCTGTTAGGGCTCCTAATCCAGGGATACAGGATGAGCAGCGTTTGTACATCATGTTAGGAGCAGCTGCACATGGCGTCTGTTCCTCATGTCAGAGGCGGCCATTTCTTTTGGAGCTAAGTCGGCCTGCCACTGAGTAGTGCTCCAAGTCTTAATGACAAAGGCAGATGTATTCTACTTCACACAGTCATGATGGTTGTCAAACAAGCTTGATACCCTAATATGATTGAGTGGAGGTAAGAAAGAAGAAGACTATTACAGTAAAGGCAATTGAAAATTATTTTATTAAAAAAAGAAAAGAAACATACATAAAAAAAAAAAAGTTCAAATTTCATTGTTGTGTTATAAACAATTATTGATCTCCAGTTAATATATTTCCTAGACTTGTGATGGACTACATGGGTGATTGGTTTCAGTCTGCTGCTCCAGTCCGGGTGTTGGTGACAGGTGCTGCCGGCCAGATTGGCTACTCCTTGGTCTACAGCATCGCCAAGGGGGATGTCTTCGGGACTTCCACGGTGAGTCCCCTGCTCATTCACTCCAAACCTGCTTCTTGTGTGTTGGACCATATTGGAACTGATTGACTGCACTCCATCCTCTTTAGTTCAACTTGTTGGAGGTGTTTTTTTTTTTTTGCTTATCCCTAGTACACATGGTACAGGCCATGATAATCATGGTGGGTAGTTAGCGACTGCTTTTACTGTAAGCGTACCACATGTCTACACATGTGAAAAGCAGTTCGACTTTGCACTTACAAATGCCAGAGCCCCGTTTGGTTACTTGCACTCGCTGGTGGGGTTGGACTTTTGCAAGAATTGGGGGCCATTGGAGCATTTTTTTTCTAAACAGAAAAAAAGTGTCCAATGCGGGAATCGAACCTGGGTCCTAGTGGTCGAAAACCAAACGGTTTTAACCAGCCTTCCACCGACCCCCCTGTTGGAGGTGTTGAGTCAGTAGAATTAAAGTGGACTTGTATTCTCCACTCAAATCATAGAATCAGCATTCTCTCTGCAACTACATCTCCCAAACATAGATACTACAGAATGACATTTGAAAATATCCCGCATATGTTTCTTCGAACGAAAAAACAAAATTTATTTTAAGGAGAAATAACGATTATTTCTAACCTCAGGGATAAAGGATGAATTGTGAAGAGTAATGATAAACGGAAAAATAAAAGTGTCCAGGGATGGAAATCGAACCCACAGTGTTCCGCTTACGGGGCAGATGTCATGTCCACTAGGCTACTCTTGACATATTTTTCCATTCGTAATAAATATTATATAAAGTGATTTTTAAACAATATAATGCGGCCTATGCTTGTAGAACGACATTTGAAAACACATGCGGGATATTTTCATTGGCATCAGCAACTTTTAGTTGCACGATTTTCTTAATTTATACACCTGATCCAGTACAATTTCACTTTTGTACTATTTTTTCTCGCATAGATAATACAGTTCTATATCAACTTGCTAAGAAAATATATCTTGGTCTATGGAAAGGCATGGAAAGAGAAGAACACCCTATATTAATGTAGTTTCCCCATGAGAGACTGTCTAAACTCGGGTCTCTTCTGGAGGTAGTCTCTTACCAGAGACTGTCAGGTCAAGTTATGAGGAGAGAATCTTACAAACACAGTGTGTAAAGAGATACCCCTTCCAGGAGAGTCTTGTTTTTTTTTAAGCTACCATTAAATTACCATTTTTACAATTTAGCAACTCTTCGGTAAGTGGACACCTCTCTGTAAAGGACACTTTGGCTCTGCAATTAGGTGTCCTTTACAGGGAGGTTCTACTGCACTATAAAAAATTAATAATCTCCCTTTGCACTATAGAAGAAGAAACACAAGTTGGGGATAAAACAAGCTCTTCTCCCCGACTTCTGTACCATATGTTAAATCTTAGCTTCCAAATCTTTAGAAGGAACCAGATTGTGTCTAGCTGATAAGTTTTATCTCCTAGGTCCCAGCAGCTGATTGTGTCTGAGGAGTTATCAGGACTTCTTCTGCCCACCCCACCACATTTGGCTGCTCCATCTTTCAGATTTGGCACATGACCAAAATTGTGATCTTTACAACCTATCTTAACAGAGGTGACTTGTAGGTGACAAATAGAGTTTTTCCTACCTAAAAATGAAAAAAAAAATAATAAATATAAATAATAAATTACAAACAAATAACATTAATTAATTATCTTAAAATGAAAAATTGACAACATTGATGAATGGGAATTCGTCTTTTAACTATATAAAAAAAATGATAAGGCACAGTTTGGATTATAGATTTGAAACAAACATCCCAAATACCACAGGTAGATTTTAATTACAGTAAAACCCCTCTATAGCGAACCCCAATTGACTGAACCTATGGTTCATTATAGCCATAGTTCACTGTATTATAAAATTAAAATGCGGATCATTTCAGGTTTGCTATAAGGGAAGGTTCACTACACTTTTTAGCGAGGTTTTACTGTATTTGACGAGGGTTCGAGAAAGTTATATTTTGATAGAGTTCACTGAAATTGCTACTCAATTGAAGAGAAGAAATTCTTTAACAATTCTCTACAAAGCTTCAAACCTGGAGAAGAAATAATAAATACTGTAAAACCAGTTTTGGGGGAATTTTTGGTGGGAACCGTTTGTTTTTCCATCAATTTAGTTTTCTTGGGTATCTAGCCTTTCTAAATTTTTAAGGCCCTATAAAAAGGCTAAATGGGTTAAATATCCTATATCAAGAGAATCATTGAATTTGTATAGGGAGAGAATAGTTCAGGTTTATTGTAACCCATTTTATTCAATAGCAAACCCATTGAGATAGAAAAAAATCCTAGCCATTGTTTATTATGGACATTGTTCTCTATATTGGGAACCTTGTTATAGCAGTCTCTTTTATTACAACAGGATTATAACATCTTATTTCTAAGGTCAAGTTTTAAATCCCACTTCTTCCAACTGTGTTCATAATAGCAACATAAAATCTTGTTTCCAAATGATGCTGTTAGAACAAGGTTCCACTATATATTATAACATTAAAAATAGGGATTGTTTTATGTTTGTTATGGATGATTGATGGTTTGCTATGTCCCCTTTTGTTTGTTTTAGCGAAGTTTTAATGCATGAATCTTTTAGAAAGGAAATTTTTTTTATTTGAATACAAGATGATTTCCTTATATGGAAAGTTGTTAATATGTATATAGAGAGACGGCCTGTTTTATAGTTTTTATGGGTGTTTGAGAGAAAAAACTGTGAATGTCAATAAGTGAAACTCTGAAGAACACTAAGAGCAAGGATTGATCTACAGATACTTTGGTATGTGCAATTTGGATTCCTCTTGAAGGTCAAGAGAAAATAAACCAAATCCAATTACAATGGTGCCTTGTCATAATACCCTCTATTATAACAGCAACTTGGTTGTAACTAGGGCCTCCAATCCCGGGATCCCGTTTCCCGGGATCCCGGAGCCAAATAATGATCCAGAAATCCGGGATTCAGCTCGAAAAATCCCGGGATTACTGGTTTGTGCATGAAAACCAGCGCAAAAATATATTTTTCTTATATAGCATTTTGGTAATCAAACAGATGATGAGATAGCACACTTTTGACGTTTTGTTTATACAGCTGCATTTCGGGTCTTTTTTTTTTTTTTCTGAAAGATTTGAAATTATTTTCATGCACTAATAACGAAGGGTTATTCTGCAAGATCTTTCCAAAATGGCAGCCTCTAGAATGAGAGTATGCAGCAGTATACATGGAGGGGGCCCCAGTTTTTGTTGACATGCAAATAGTGACTTCTTAGATAGTAGCGGCATCCCTTTATTTTTGTGGCGGACCTGCGTGTAACATGGACCCGCCACTAACCTCTTATCTGGGCTCCAAATTGTTTTACAATTTTTTTTTTAATAATATGAGAATTTTAGAAGAGCGATGCAATAAAACATCTTTAGTCCTCCAATATCTGCACAATCCGCAAGCACAGTTAGAAAAAAAGAAGATGGTCAAAGACTATCGTGAAATTGCTTTTGCGTCTTAAACCGTTACAGGAACAAATGGCCGAAGTAAGGAAAAAAAAAAAAATCAGGCTGATAATTTGCAACTTCCTCGGAGTTTACAAGAACGCCATGAGCCATCACAATCGAATGACCATCTTACAATTGAGCTCCGATTGCAAGAAGCTATTGAGGCTGCCTCTTCAACTTCAATTGCAATACCTACACCAGACTCCGCATCCTACTCAACTATGATTAACCACAAACTTAATATTGCTGCTCAGTCAGGCAAACGAGGACCCCATTTAGAGAGTGTGTATCAATACTTGCTGACAATTCCTCCAACGTCTGTGGAATCGGAAAGAGTCTTCTCCTCCTCTGGATACTTATGCAATAAGATGCGTTCTAGTTTGCATGATGACACTCTTGACAAATTATCTTTCCTACGCTCAAATCTTTCTCGAAATTGAATTTTTATCCTTAAAATAAAGTAATTCATGGTTTTTAAAACGGTGCTGTCTTCTTTCTAAACATTAATACATAGTTGGGCAAAATGCAATAATGATTACATTTTCTACAATCACAATTGCAAATAATCATGATTACATTTGCAATAATTACAATTACAAGTAATTTTAATCACAATTGCTATCATTATATATAGAATCACAAGTAATTATGTTTACATTCTAATGTAATTAATTTTTTTTGCAAAGTAATCCATTTCAAAGTAATCGTAATTACAAGGTAATGTATTACTTTGAATGGATTACTGCCCAACACTGCATTAAAAGATGTGGTCTAAGAGTTCCAAGAACAGTAATTTTTTTCCAGATGTGTGTTCAGTAATTGACAGATAATTTCAAACTGTAGCCCAAAAGCAATGATTTAGTTCATAAGCAGGCGCAAAATATATGGCTTTCAGGTTGTTTTAATCGAAGTAAGTGCCACGTCATTGGCAATATATAAAAGAAAAAATTAAAAATATAACGAACGAAACGATATACCTCTTGGCGTAGAAAGAGGAAAATATTTTTCAATCCCGGGATTGAGAAAAAAGCCATCCCGAATCCTGGGATTGAAAATATGTACCGGGATTGGAGGCCCTAGTTGTAACCATGTAAGCTCTTGATTCCAATTGTTATAATGAGGTTTGACTGTAAACAAACTCAGTTTATTGCTACCATTACTACTTAAGTACTGCCTACAATGCACAGTATGACACAGATATTTCAACCCATTTTACAAACAACCATTTCTCTTTCAAATTACCCTCTTTTATTCCACCGACTATAATTCAATGCTCTTACTATAATTCAACTATTTTAAAAAAATCCAAATTAACCTATTTATTTCAATTTAACAGGCTATAGTTCAACACTCCCCCTTAATTGAACCCAACAAAATGTTCTAGAAAATATCCACTAGCAGGAAAAGGTATGAAGTGTGCCTGGAAACATGAAATGGAAGAAAAACACTTATTACCTTTATTTAAAAGGTGCAATGCTTGAATAGTGCTTTAAAAGCAACAAGATATTAGAGCCATATTTTCAAGTAAACATTGTATTATATAATGTGATAAAGATGTTTTAAAATCATTTTATATATTTGAATATCTATTTAATAAAACTTTGCCCAAGACTGGGTGCCATGGTCAACGAAAGCTGCTGCATCCCATTCCAGCTGGAGGAGCATGGATTCATGAAATTTGTGTAATCTTTACACCAGGGGATAAGAAACAACAACATTGTGATGAATTGTTAACCATCATAGCCAAGTATAATTCAACACAGACTTGAATTCAACCTGAAATTCTTTCTTGGTGTGTTGAAGTGAGACTGTCAACAGAGAAGTATGTGTGGTGCAGCCCGTGGCCCTCCACCTCCTGGACATCCCCCCCATGATGGGAGTCCTGAAGGGAGTCCAGATGGAGCTCCAGGACTGTGCCTTCCCTCTGTTGAAAGGTGAGTCAAGTCCTGCGACATTGGAGCTACACCAGACAGCTCTTATACAACACTATTCAATGATAAGGTAAAATTTGGATTATAGATTAGAAATAAAAGGTAATAAGACCAAATCCAAATAAATAACTTAACTATTTAATCACATTCTGAAAAGTGTGACCTATGCTATGTAGGACTGACATCCAGAAAGAATGAAAAACCATGAATATGTTCTAAAATGGGATAGAATTGAGAATTCTGTACTTGTAGAACATAGAAAAATCACAAAACATAATAGTTTCATCTAAAAGAAACAAAGATACTAGATTATTAGAAAAAAATACTTTAAGAGAGACAATTTAAAGAAGCCTGCGCGAGAAATGTGCTACAATTAACAGAATGGAAGAAAGAAGAAATATCAATATTTACAGATATGCTTTTAATTATATATATATAAAAAAAAAGTTTTTTTTTTTTCCACTTCTAATCCTAAGAATAATATTTTAGGGTTCTTAGAAAACAATCTTATTCTTATCTGCTATCTTGTTTACACACTTGATAAGAGTATTATTTGCTCTAACAGTAATGCTATGATAGTTTTTTCTTATTCAGTACTTTTGTCTGATCATGGTAACTGTTGTATAGTTATTATTTAATTTATTAATTAAACATTACTCACCAGATTAAATTATTTTATTTCAATTATATATATTTAAAAGGTTACATTTATTTTATTTTACTCTTTATTTATATTCAAATCCAATTTTTATGCTTCATGCTTTCTATGATGATAATGTATATACTACTCTGATCAAAAAGTTTCGACACTTTGCTCATAAGTTAAAAAAAACTTTATTATTCTACCAAATTCAAATTGTCCCCTTCAAAGTAGTCCCCGTTGGCCGCGATGCACTTCAGCCACCTTTTTTTCCAGGCCGCAAAACACCTCGGTAGTCTTGTTTTCGGGATCGCCTTCATGGCCTTCTTCGATTCCACTTTGATCTCTTCTATGCTCTGAAATTTCCGACCCTTTAACTTTTTTTGAGCTTTCCAAAAAGGAAGAAGTCACAGGGGGCCAAATTGGAACTGTAGGGGGTTGGGGGAACACAGAGGTTGAGTGGTCCTGCAGGAACTTCGAATTTTGAGGGCTGCGTGCGCCGGCGCATTATCGTGGTGGAGGATCCACGACTTGCTCCTTCACAACTCCGGCCGTTTCTGCCTGATCGCTTCCCTCAATCGCCTCAAAACTCCCAGGTAGGAGTCAGCAGTTATTGTAGAGCCTTGTTGTTGAAATTCATGATGAACGATGCCCTGGTAGTCGAAGAACACCGTCAACATGACCTTGACTTTGCTGGGAGCCTTCCTCGATTTCTTTTGTCTCGGCTCATTTTTGAAGCGCCACTCTGATGCCTTTTGGGTAGTTTCTGAATCAAAGCCTTAAATCCATGTTTCATCTCCAGTAATGACCCTCTTCAGCAATTCGGGGTCGTCGGTTGTCGCTTCGAGATTGAGACTGGCCGTTTCTTTCCAGGCGTTCTTTTGATCAAAAGTCAAATCTTTGGGAACGAGAACGGCGTTGAGTCTTTTCACTCCCAAAATGTCCTTCATTATCGATTGAGTTGACCCGAATGATATCCCTGCTTCTTCGGCCACCTCCCTGACAGTTATTCGTCGGTCTTCCCGCACCAGTTCCAACACCTTGTCCACTTTTTCAGGCGTGGTTGATGTGGTTGGTCTACTGGAATGCTCGTTGTCGGCAGTCTCTTCCCGACCCTCCTTGAAGTGCTTGTACCACTCGAAAACTCGTCTTTGGCTCATGACGGCATCCCCATAGGCTGTTTGCAACATCCAAAAAATTTCGGCACCCTTGAATCCGTTTCTCACACAGAACTTGATTGAAATTCGTTGATCATCTATTTCGGTGACTAACGAAATCGAAGCACGGGCAAAATGGCTTCACTTCGAACAGCCACTGCTCGCACTGTTGTGGCGCGTGGTTTTTGAAAATTGGCAGGTCTCCAAGCCAAGGGCGACGCTTGCGTTTGCCACAAACCAGGAGAAAATATACTGAGTTTTCAGGATTTTATGAGCAAAGTGTCGAAACTTTTTGATCAGAGTAGTATATATCTTTAAACACGGAATACTACAGTAACAAATCTATTACAGAAACGTCGCACACTATTTATTTGGATTTGGTCTTATTACCTTTTATCTCTCTATTGGAATTGATGAACAACAGCAACACCTTATTGTAACTCTTTCACCACTTGCAGAATAGATTTTTCTAAAATTTCATATATTACAATCCTAAAGGATGGTATCAACCGTTAGTGAATTGTAGATGTAAAATAATTGGGAAGGCCTGACTCATCAGTGATTTACACCTCCACAGTGCCAATTCAACCTACCAGATCTACGCTATAATTATATTCATATATTACAATCCTAAAGGATGGTATCAACTGTTAGTGAATTGTAGATGTAAAATAATTGGGAAGGCTTGACTCATCAGTGATTTACACCTCCACAGTGCCAATTCAACCTACCAGATCTACGCTATAACTATTGTTGATGCTCATTCTGCCTATATAGTCTGTACTTGAAAATTACTCTTGGAGATGGTATTTAGAAAAACTAGAAAAATGCTTCTGTGTCATTGTAGAAATTCGTTGAATATTTTTTTTTTTAGAGAGTACATCTCTTCCGTTTAAAAGATAAGACAACAAAAGGCTGTTACCTAGATCTACAAAAGATAGCCCATTCTGTTTATTCAAGATGGAATTATTCCACAGCCATCTCTGAGATTTGAATATCAACAACTTATCTGGAGTCCTTATCCTGCTCTCTTGCAACAGGATGTCAACTTCCCTAGAGCTTCCATGGAATTTGTCGACCCAGAACCTTTTGGTTCAATATACTCCTGGTAGCTGTGTGTTGTGACAAACTGTCATGATGTCACAAGAATGCTTTATAGAAGGTAGACCTCTAAGAGCTATATATATACAGTAAAACCCCCTCTATAGTGAACCCCAATGGGACAGAGCTTTTGGTTCACTATAGCCACGGTTTGGCTATTTTTTTTTTTACTTTTCAAAATTTTTATACTGTCACAGGAAGAGGCTGCCTCCTAATAGTGGTCACTTTGTTATAATTCTCTTAATTTTCCAATTTCCTTACCTTAATACTGAATAATAAAATAAATCATTAGATGATAAGTTCTTATCATTAACATACAATAACCTCTATGTATAATTTTAAAATCAAAACAATTCCTAGGCAAAGTTTATTAAATATTCATTCAAAGATATAAAATGATTTTAAATAATCTTTATCACATTATATAATACACAATGTTTACTTGGAAAAATGGCTCTAATACCTTGTTGCTTCAAAGCACTCTTCAAGCATTGCACCTTTCAAATAAAGTTAGTGTGTTTTTCTCTCTTCCATTTCATGCTTCCACATATTCTTAAGTCTATATAAGTATATATATTTTTAACTTGTCATGCAAAACATTGCTGGCTTTAAAATCACCATAGTTCATGGCATAAAAATAATTTTTGTTTCATCACGGGCCTCCGTGCAATCTGCGAGCTGAAACACGCTCAAAATTTTGTTGTTTCAATTTTTTTAATTACAATTTTAAGTTCGTTAAAAACTTAGTATTTTAATAGATTTTATTATTTTGGGACCTAAAATAGGTTCGTTATAGGGGTAGTTTGTTATATTAAAAATCGCAAAGTTCGTTATAACGATAGTATTTTCAATGGAATGGAATCGGGAATCACCTTTGGTTCGTTATAAGGGAAGGTTCGCTATATCCGAGGTTCGTATTAGCGGGGGTTTTACTGTATGTTTGAAATATAATGTGTTTAAATAGGAGTGTGACTGGTGGTTCTGCTGGGCTTTCTGAATTTGCCAAGGCTAATGTTTTCACTATTTTTTTATCTTTAAATTTTGTCACGGTAGAGAAGATGAGTATTCCAAAAGTTGAAAATAATTTATTAACAAAATTTCTATAGAATACAAAACGTGATAATAATTTACAAGTGATAATCTGCAAGCATGGTAAGAGGTAGTAACATAGCCAAATATTTTGGTTGATAACATAACAACAGTGTATTTACAATAATTATTCACTGACAATATTGAAGATTTAAGAATTGGAGAATTGTTGGCGCTTAGATTTTTAAAGTCTGTTTTGACAACCATCATGATTGATGAGCTCTACTCATCCCCAGCATTCTTTTTTTTTTGTTGTCTGAATATGATAACAATAACAATGTATAACCTTAGTGATTACAATAAAACAAAACTTGATTTTGCAAGAAATGTTTATGTGGATTATTGTTAATTAGCCACCACATATTCATTTCATAAAAGTGCACAATGCTTTTTTCCAAATATCATTTAGGATTATGCGTGTTATCCTTGTGTAAGGGTTATTGCTAATCTTCTCTGTACTCATCCCCAGCAGACACCATCAACAAGTTCTACAAGCTTGATACCCTAATATGATTGAGTTGAGATAAAAAGAAAAAGTATATTGACGAGACAAAGGCGGGGATGTGATGCTCAGATGGTTTATTTGGTGCAGTGCTGGACTTGTGGTCCGGTCCAAGAAGGTCATGATGTTCAGGGTTTCGCTGGGCAGGTTGTAGGAGGGGATGGAGCTATAACTGTACATTCCAGTCGCCGGGTTGATTTTCAAAAATAGGACTACGAGTAAACTGGCACGTTGTATTTAACATTGCAGCGAAACGGTGGTCAATGGTCAAATACAATTTATACCCGTCATCTCTGTGGTGCCATTTCTCTGATTAAATAATTAATTAAAATAAACAAAATTAAATAATTTTTACCATTCCCATGTACCATTGGTCGGCTACTTGTTGACACACAACACCACACCCCCCCCCCTCTTATCTTAGACTCAGTCCCTTGAGTCGCTGTTATCTCTTTCTATGAATTCTTTTAGTCTGGACACTGTGCTAAAGTGCACTGCCGCCTATTGCTTCCATTTCGTCCGTCCAGTAGCCATAACCTATATGTGGTTTGTTTTATCCAGTCAGTAATCTCGTATGGTCCCACGTACTCGGAAGTAATTTTTCCGTTTTGACCGGTTTCCTTCATGAAGATTCAAACAGCACTAAGTCCCCAACTTCAAACTTACAAAAATGTTCCCAATTTTTTATGTCAAAGTGGCATTTGTTCATCATATAGTCCGGTCTTCGTAATTCTTACTGGCCATATCCTTGAGTCGTTCACTGAGATTAAGCGAGGCAAATGTATAACAAACTATATAAAATAAATATCAGAAACAATTTTTTTAGAGTTGAACATTCTATTAAGAGATTAGCCTATTAATTATAAACTTATTCTTTCTTTTGAAAATGTATTCATATTGTTAAGAAAGGATTTTCAACACAATCCACACTACATCATTTTTTTAATGTAATATAAAAACATTTCAGCCAAATGTGTTTAGGCTTTTTGGGTTTATTGAGATGCGAGTACATAAGTCAGGAATGGATGCATAAAGCAGGTGTTAACAGTTTCCCACTAGAAAGCAATGCCCAAGGTGACAGGCTTTACCTGTACATTCATTACACACATTGACAAAACTTAAGGAAGTGGAAAGTCTTTGTAATCGCCGGTTGTCTATTTTTTTTTAAGGAGACAGGCAATTTTGTTCACATTTGGTTATCTTGTGTGTCTTCAATAAAGGTCACTGTGTATCAAATATCTTTCAGTTATTGTCTGAATTCCGATATACATGCTAAAAGGTACAACTTCCTATATGAGCGTATATGAGCATTTTTGTGACTTTTCACCCAGCATTGCGGTTTATTTCTACCATATAGGTATATTATAGGCCATTTATTCTCTCTTGGATCTAATCTAGCTCTAAATGAAAATCAGAGGAAGTAATACTTAAAATTCACTTTTAAAAATGTAATTTTCTTATTCAATATCGCAACAATCTGTTGATTGTATATCAAAGAAAAGATTCATCTTATCAGAAATTGCACATACTGCTAGATTAGCTATTGTAATCTCCTCACCTTGAATTCAATGGTCTCCATTAGAGATGATTTGAAACACATCTAGGGAATTTGAGGGCATTTCCCTGTTCCATGTTTTACATGGGGGGTGGGGGTCGGTGGAAGGCTGGTTAAACCGTTTGGTTTTCGACCACTACGACCCGGGTTCGATTCCCGCATTGGACACTTTTTTCTGATTAAAAAAAAAAAAATGTTCCAATGGCCCCCGATTCTTGCAAAAGTCCAACCCCACCAGCGAGTGTAAGTAACCAAACGGGGCTCTGGAACATTTGTGTAGGTGCAAAGTCGAACTGCTTTTCACATATGTAGACATGTGATGCACTTACAGTAAAAGCAGTCGCTAACTACCCACCATGATCATGATTATCATGGCCTTTACCATGGGTACTAGGGATAAGTAAAAAAAAAAAACCCTCTATTGTGTGCTTGGTTCTTTTCTTTTTACTGAAGGACCTGAAACTGGCACAGTAGTTTCTCCTGTGAGAAACTTGGCTACAAATGGTCTTTCCTGGAGGTGGTCTCTTATCGGAGACTCGCTCAGACCTTGTTTTGAGGAGTCGTTCAGCAGAAAGTCTGTTGAGAGGCCACTCCCAGGACAGACTCGGGTTAGCCATGTTTTTAGGCTATGGTGAGACTGTATAGAGTTGGTTAAAGAGGCTGGAACTATTCAATGCTATTGATTTTTTTTTTACAAAACAAGTTTTATATAGTTAGTAGTCTGAATATATATGAAAGGAAATAGGAAGGCTCGGCTCATCAAGTAGTAAACCTTCCCAGCGATTTCACCAATTTAATCTACTCATTCTGCTTATATATGCTACACTGAAATGATTGAAATTAAAGAAATAGAAACAGTAGCCAAAACAAAAATAAACAAGAACTGGAGGATCCCACCTAAGCACAGTTGGTACAGTGGAGTGAACCCAGGAGGAGCTCTGAACATCAGAAATAGACAGCATCAAACAACACTAACAAGATTTAGAACAGGCCATCTCAAGCCATTGAAGATAGAAAATAACAAAATTTATCCCACTTGCCCAAAATGTAGTTTGGTACCTGCAGCTCCAGAACACATTCTGGCTTGCATTAGATGCACTAAACAGGACCTTTGGGAAAGGCCGCTGCTTATCATAAAACAGCTCGAGGAGCATGAACTCATGGAATTTGTGTAATCTTTACACAAGGGGATAAGAAACAACAACACTGAAATGATTTTTAAGCAAACTTTAGACATAAATCTTTGGGACAGTAGAATTATAGTAAGACAATGATAATCTCCAAATTGGCTATAGAAGAAGACACACATCTCGAGGTGAAGATCTTCCTTATATAAGAAAATGATTGTATAAGCTTACAGGCAAGACGTCCTTATGCAAGGGTACCTGTAGAAGGACATCTTACCTGAAAACTTGTAAGATTGTTTTCTCAAATAAAGAAGCTCTTCTCCCTGACCTTCTTCTTCTATAGTAGAATTAAATATAAATAGTTGCATTGAGCAATGCTCTTCCGCAAAGCCAGTTAGGCAATTATTAATAACTAGCCGAATGACCCGGGCAACGCCCGTGTTTTACCCGATTGAATGTTTTGATTCAAATACTATTTGTTATAATTATAAATTGTGGTCATGTGGCCTAGTGGTCATGGCATCTGCCCGGTAAGCGGAAGGTCGTGGGTTCGATTCCCATCCCTTGACACTTTTTTTATTTTATCCATTCTGACCAAAATCTATCCATGAACTTCACACAGTGAACTTCACACAGACAGAATAAGGCAATTATATAAGTAGATAAGAAAATAACACACCTTATTATTCCTAACTTCCTTTGAACCTAAGAAAGCATGTGTGTGTGTGTCTGCCAGATGTGCTGATCACTGACAAGGAGGACGAAGCCTTCAAAGACATTGACTCAGCCTTCCTAGTGGGAGCCATGCCACGGAGGGAGGGCATGGAGCGCAAGGACCTCCTGGCTGCCAATGTCAGGATCTTCAAGAGCCAAGGCCGAGCTCTCGACAAATATGCCAAGAAGACTGTAAAGGTAACATGGACATTCTTGGACAAAAGTATGGGATCACAGGTGGTGATATTAAGAAAAAACATCTTAATTGTGCAACTCAAGGTTGCTGATGGCTTGCGCCATTTTTTGAAATTATTAAAATGTTGTGATATTTTTTTATTCTAGAATATTAGGCAAATACCTTTCATGATATATCGAAGAAAGCCCACCACATATGTGCTTAAAGCTATTTATATAAAATATTTATTCTGAAAGATTGTGCAAGCCATCAGCAACTTAATGCACAACTAGATGTTTTTTTTTCTTAATTTTGGGTTTTATCTTGGAATATCTGCAATTAGTATGTGTCTAAATATAGTTTTTTTTTTCTTCCATTACTTCAGTCTCTCACTGCTAAATAGTGGAAAAGTTCTGTAGTCAATGAAGTTTTATTAAAACTAAAAATTTTAGTTTCTAAGGTCAAAAGCTCTAGTAAAAATTTTATATAATTTTTCAGTTTGAAAATATACTGGGAATAACTCTTATCAATTAGGTACTGTATAGTTCTCAAATCAACTGATCACTAGGCAAAGTATAAATGGATTTTTTTTTAGGTGAAAGTATTTTTATGCAAATGCTACTTGTCTTCTTCACTTGACCAAATTTTGAATCATTATTTGGTTATAAAAGTTTTATTTTATAAAATATATCAACATTGTGCCCCAGGTGCTGGTTGTGGGCAACCCAGCTAACACCAACGCCCTCATCTGCAGCAAGTATGCCCCCTCCATCCCCAAGGCCAACTTCTCCGCCATGACCCGCCTGGACCACAACAGAGCCATAGCTCAGGTAGGCAGGCCCCTTGGTGTGAGACATTTAAGGATGTTAATATTTTCGGAGATTTTTGCATATTATCCGTTATTATCTGTTTTATGTTTGTGAGAGATTCATCGCTTGTTTCATTTTCCTTCTTTTCGACTCCGTAAAAAATTAAATTACTTTCTCTCATTTTTATCTCCGTGAATTCTATTCTTTTCTCAATTTCTTGGATCCTTTCAGAATTCTTC
Organism: Cordylochernes scorpioides; assembly: GCA_030710605.1. Classification (NCBI taxonomy): domain Eukaryota; kingdom Metazoa; phylum Arthropoda; class Arachnida; order Pseudoscorpiones; family Chernetidae; genus Cordylochernes; species Cordylochernes scorpioides. Next base: position 31,904,743 of record CP092883.1, read on the forward strand.
GAGACAGTTTTAACCGTGTTTTCCATAGTATTCTCCAGTTGCTGTATGCGTCTATTTAATTTCTCAACTCCTTGCTCTATAGAAAGTAACCTTGTCTCTAATTTCTCCCCCCAGTCATCCATTTTATTCTAGAGTGCACCAATCAATTGTCGAATATCACTTTCCATACTTGACTCCAACGTTGTTTGCCTAGTGGGCCTAGGTCCTGGATTTTGCTCTATGCCAGATATCAGTAATAACATCAAAATTATACATCTAAGATTTGACCCTTTGTACTGAATCTGAATCTTGAATTTCATATTATTAGCATAACCCGGATCCATTGCCAAACTATAATTTGCATAATTTTCACACGAATCAAAATTTGCATAGCTAAAAGTTGAGTGAAGCTTGTTTAGCTGTAAATTTAAATAAATTATGATTAGAATGACAATTGGGGCCTCATATTATGAGAAAATAAATTTACCAATATCACCTCAATCAAAACAAAAATAACTCTATTTTATAAAGTATGGCGAAAAAGAATAAAAAAATAAATTAGCTAGCAGGAGCTGTCGTTTCACACAACCTTTCCGTTTGAGAATCTTTTGTTTTTCAGCTATTTTCATTATTTCTTCTAATTTTATTTTTGTTGCTGTTGAGCACAATCCATTTATGTTGCACTGCAAAATGCTCAATTGCTTGGAAGCTGCAAAGTTTGAAGTTTGTGGAGACTGTATTATACTTATTGGACAGAACCCTCAAAGTCCCGAACGCGCCCCTGTTTATTCTGCGCGAGGGGCGTGCAGCATGCAAATCAACATCTGATCTCATGGAATGGGGTGTAGGGGTAGTTTTATCACTAAAACTTATCATTTTTAATAACTAGCAACTCGATGAAACCTCTCCTTAAAGAACACTTCGGCTACTTTACTAAATTCTTTCTAATTTTGTATAAATATGGGATTCATTTTTGAATCATATCTTCAAGGTAATAAGACTAAATAAATAAATAGATATGAAGGCCAGCTGTGAAACAAGCAGAATAACTCTGACGAATAAGCAGTCGCGGACCAACAGCAGCATTGTTAGAAGAGGAGAAAGACCTCTTTAAAAATCCTGAGTTCAACTGACCCAGTTGATAGACCTCAGCAAGGGCCCCACTCCAGGGATACGGAGGAGCTGTGTCTGTACTCATGTTAGAGTCGGCAGCAAAGGCGTCTGCTTCCATGTTAGGAACGGCCTCAAACTACAGGCAAAATCAGACTTTCACCAAAGTGTGCCTGGATCATGGTGCCATGATCAACAAAAGCTGCACCCCTACATCCCATTCCATGATATTGAACTCATGGAATTCGTGTAATCTTTACACAAGGGGATAAGAAAAACTAAACATAATCTATAATCCAAATTCTGCCTTATCAATCATTTCTTCAGTATACAATTGAATATTCATAGCTAATTTGATTTAAAAATATAAATTTACATGCTTAGAGATGCTGTTTAGAGATCCTATGGTGGCGCTATATTTATAGCGAGTTGTTTTTGTTGTTGATCTTGGAGCAATATTTTCAAATTTGTTGCTTCATCTATTTATGCCAGACTTTGTTTATTAAATTGTGCACAAGCAAATTACAGTAAAGATGGTTTTACGCTTACCTTCATGCATAAACTCTACATTTGTACAGACTTTCCTGTGCAACCCCATTTTTATTTTTGGAAAATAAAAAATTTATATATTTTTTAACACTTTTTTTCAACTCTCATTTAACACCTATGACTGGTGTTGTTAGAACTCACTGTTAAAACATTTAGGACTTGGGAGCATAGAATTTTAATGTTATAAAAGTTGATATGGGATTCTTATATCAAGAGTTTCCAATTCTATTATAAATATACACACGAATATATAATAAATTGTGCATCAAGCTTCGGATACAAAGACGATTTGATGAATAAAGTTAGTTCATATAAAAGTTACAAAGTGTAATTAATCAACACTTGGAAAAAATAAACTATTTTTTTATATTAAAAAATGCTTTTAAAATTCCATAATTAAGTTTTCAATTGTGATAAGGCACAAATTGGATTATAGATTAGAAAACACAAGGTAATAAGACCAAATCCAAATAGATAAATAGTGTGTGACGTTTCAGTAACTGCCTTGTTACCGCCATCAGACAAAAGTACTATTCTATACTTTTTTTTTTTTTAGTATTTTTGTCTGATGATGGTACAAATGGTGTTACTGAAACATAACACACTATTTATTTGTTTGGATTTGGTATTATTACCTTAATTTTTTAATTGTCTTCTTCTTCTTTCTTATCTCCACTCAATCATATTAGGGTATCAAGTTTGTAAAGCTTGAGATTTGACAACCATCATGACTGGGTGAAGTAGAATGCATCTGCCTTTGTCATCAAGACTGGGAGCACTACTCATTGGCAAGCCGACTTAGCTCCAAAAGAAATGGCCGCCTCTGACATGAGTAACATACGCCATGTGCAGCCGCTCCTGACATGGAGTACAAACGCTGCTCATCCTGTATCCCTGGATTAGGAGCCCTTATAGGGTACTATCAGCTGGGCCAGCTGAGCCCAGGTTTTTTAGCGAGCTTGTTACTGCTCCCCCTCCTCCTTTTTCATCCGGGCTTGGGACCGGCAAAGGCGGAGTTATTTTTTAATTGTTAACTCAAGTACTTTTCTACATAAAAAATAATAGAGCACAATTTGAATTATAGATTATAGATACAAGAAAATAAGACCTAATCTACATAATTTAATAGTGTGTGATGTTTCTGTAACAGCGTTGTTACCATCTTCAGACAAAAGTATGAATGTGTAAAAGCCAGGACAAGGTAACTCGCGAGCCGTGCTCGAATGTAACACCTGTAAATTGAGACGAAATAAATAAATAATTTCTCATTCAGTACTTTTGTCTGAAGATGGTAACAATGCTGTTACCGAAACGTCACACACTATTTATTTATTTTGATTTGGTCTTATTACCTTGTGTTTATATAAGAGCATTTTAATTGTATCTCCTATAAGTTCATATAAATGGAACCTGTTTGTTGTTGGATGTTAAGTGTAAGGCTTGCACAGATAGCGGCCAAGCTGGCGCTGTGCCCCAGCCAGGTCCACAAGATGATCATCTGGGGCAACCACTCCTCCACCCAGTACCCCGATGTCTCCCAGGCCACCGTGGAGATGGGGGGCAAGGAGGTGTCTGTGGGGGAGGCCCTCAAGGACAACGCCTACCTCGAGTCTGAGTTTGTCAACGTGAGTCACAGCGGAATCTTTTTGTACAAGAATCTAATTTAATCATCAACAACCAAGCCCCCCCCCTATCTTTGAAAATTAGAACTATATTTTAATCACTATATAAATTCTGTATCTAAAGAGACAAGGGTCGCATCTCCCGTCAAAATAGACGTCTAAACCAGACGCCATCTATTGACCGTCGCCGCAACTAGCAGCCTCGGGTCGGTGACAAAGCCACAACACCAACTTTGGCAAACTGAAAAGCGTCCACCTAGAGACCATGGTTTCAGGCTAATGGCCCTCGTCAGTCTAGGTCGGACTCTTTAGATCAATTTCCTCTCCCTGCAAAATCTCCATCTATACTGTATATATATTTAGGTGAAAATATCAAGCTTCTCCAGGAGGTGGGGACAGGCTTCTTTTTATATATAAAAAAACTAAATAAACCTTCCCTGGAGGCTTCACCTTAATATTGATACAAGGGTGATAATTAGGTTTATAGATTATAGCTGCAAGAAAATAAGACCTAATCCAAATGAATTATTAGTGTATGACGTTTCTGCATTACTACAAAAATGTCACACACTATTAATTTATCTGGATTAGGTCTAATTTTCTTGTATTGATACAAGGGATTATTTTATCAAATATACATTTAGATATACAGCTCTCATATACTGCAATGGTTAGAAATTGAAAGAGGGAAGGCGTGACTCATCAGTGGTGATTAAATAGTGATAAAAATTGGAGATTAAAATGGCGAAATCACTGGGAGGGTTCACCACTGATGCCTTCCCTCTTTCAAATATTTAAATTATTGCAATATATAAGGGCTGCAGAAAAATAGATTTTAAATATATATGTTAGACGAAAAACATGGTGAAGGAAGACGAGTTTCTTTTATTGATGCATAGGTGCAAGCTTTCAGGTAAAAACCCTTCAACAGGCGAACAATGAAGCGCGACTTATAAGTACTATGGTACAAATGGTATATATATATATATATAAAAAGAAAGTTTTTAAAATATTTATATATGTTAATATTAACGGAAGACCGATTTTGAGTAAAGTAAATATTAAATCTGCAGTCTGAAACCACGAGACGGCGCGTGATTAGGGCTATTTAAATAAACATGTGGGAGGTTTAAATAAAGGACAGGAGTGGATGATAAGCTTCTGGGAGATCTATTTTTCTGTTGATGCTGCTCAGTTTGCGGGATACTATGGATTCTAGAATAAGTCTTTGGTGTAAGATATGTATGTGCCTGTAATGTATGGTGGGGTCATGTTTTTCGTCTAATTTCAAATATCAGGAAGAATTCTCTATCTATAAATATATATGTGTTTAAAAAATAATATCACTTAAAATATACAGCAGAACCCCCCTATAGTGAACCCCAATGGGACAGAGCTTTTGGTTCACTATAGCCATGGTTTGGCTATTATTTTTTACTTTTCAAAATTTTTAGACCATATAATAGATGGACAGCCATACACACAAGAAGAGGCTGCCTCTTAATAGTGGTCACTTTGTTTTAATTCCCTTAATAGACCAATTTCCTTACATTAATATTGAATAATAAAAGAAATCATTAGATGATAGGTTCTTCTTATCATTAACATACCTGTACCTCTATGTCTAATATAAAATCAAGACAAAGTTTTATTAAATATATATTCAAAGATATAAAATGATTTTAAAACATCTTCATCACATTATATAATACAATGTTTACTTGAAAAAATGTCTCTAATACCTTGTTGCTTCAAAGCACTCTTCAAGCATTGTATCTTTCAAATAAAGTTAATGTAAATGTGTTTTTCTTCCATTTCATGTTTCCACATATTCTTCTAAGTCTATATTTCTTTTTTTTTTTCTTAACCTGTCATGTGCAAAACATTTCTGGCTTTAAAATCACCATAGTTCATGGCATAAAAATAATTTTTGTTTCATCACGGGCCCATTATTTGGACGTTTTTTTTAAAGCCCTAACACATCTGATCGTGATTGCAGCAAAGTTGAGGTTGATTCCTCCTTGTAACAATTTTTAATAGGCTTCTATTTTATCTCTTATAATAGAAAAGTTATATTCTCTTTTTTTAATATGTTCTTAACATTTTGCCTGTGTTGTTTCACTTTTAAAAGTTCTGAAAATGGCCTTTTTTTTAATGAATAACGATTTTGTTTTTAGAATGCCTAGTTTTCTTTATTTTGGAAGCCATTTGCATTTTTTCTATTTCAAATTTAATGGATGCAAAAGTATTCCATTTCCCTTGGCAGAGCTGACTGCTATAGGGCGCGTCCCCAGGTGGCGGATAGGGGAACGACCTTCAGATATGAAGGCCAGCTGCGAAACAAGCAGAATAACTCTGACGAATAAGCAGTCGCGGACCAACAGCAGCATTGTTAGAAGAGGAGTAGACCTCTTTAAAAATCCTGACTTCAACTGACCCAGTTGATAGACCTCAGCAAGGGTCCACTCCAGGGATACGGAGGAGCTGCGCCTGTACTCATGTTAGAGTCGGCAGCAAAGGCGTCTGCTTCCATGTTAGGAACGGCCTCAAACTACAGGCAAAGTCAGACTTTCACCAAAGTGTGCCTGGATCATAATGCCATGATCAACGAAAGCTGCACCCCTATACCCCATTCCATGAGATCAGATGTTGATTTGCATGCTGCATCGCCCGTCGCGCAGAATAAACAGGGGCGCGGTCAGGACTTAGGTAGAGGGTTCTGTCCGATAAGTATAATACAGTCTCCACAAACTTCTAACTTTGCAGCTTCCAAGCAATTGAGAATTTTGCAGTGCAACATAAATGGATTGTGCTCAACAGCAACAAAATAAAATTAGAAGAAATAATGGAAATAGCTGAAAAACAAAAGATACAAATTATAGCCTTACAGGAAACCAAATTAAATGAAAAGTACAATCTCAAATATAAAAACTATAATATCCTCAGAAAAGACAGAAATAAAGAAGGGGGTGGCCTTGCATTTTAATCAAGAATTTGTACTATGAAGACATAGCCATTAATATTCCAAACACATCAGACCTCGAAGCCCAAGGTATCAAAGTCTACCTCAGTCAAAACAAAACCATCAACATATTCAATATGTATCACCCACCAAACAATAAACTTATTGACGATGGAACAATGGCTCAATTTCTTACAGACAACACAATTATTGTAGGTGACCTTAATGCCAAACATCAACTATGGGGATGTTCCATGCCAAACCCAAGAGGCAAAATACTCTCAAACATATTTGACGACAATGCCTTCATGTGCTTAAATGATGGGAATCCCACCCACCATTCCTACAGCTATAATACTGCACAAGCACTTGATATAAGTTTCTCCAGTCCTGACATTTTTCACAATGCAAATGGCAAATATTAAAAAGTATTGGAAGTGATCATTTGCCTATTTTGATAGAAATTAGCACCAAGACCAAAACCAGCTCAATTAAAGAAAAATTCTGGAATTTCAAAAAGGCTAATTGGAATCTTTACCAGAAAAACACCAATGAAGACTTTAGAAAAGCACCCACTAGAATAAAAGATCTGGAACAAAATTGGATATCTTTCAAAAACACCATTATTAAAGCAGCCAAAGTTTCAATACCAAGAGGTAATATTAAGAAATGGATTCCAAATTATACACACCAGGCAAAAGATATTCAAACACTTATAACTAAAAGAAATGAACTACAAAAAAAGTGCACCCAAAACCAAACAAATTGTAGAACTGAACTGAACATTGTGAATGCAAAAATAAAAAGGTTATACGTAAATATGAAAAGGGAAAAATGGAAACAAACTTGTGAAAACCTGAACCCAAGAAACCCGAATACAAAACTTTGGCATTTGGCAAAACAAATTGACAGAGCCCAGCCACAAACTGAAAACACAAATATGATTAAGAATACGGATGGTACCCCAGCAACTAATGACAAAAATGCTGCTAATCTTTTAGGTAATTCATATCAAATAAGTAGTAAAATCAAATTCGAAATAAAAGATAAGAAAGTTGAAAAAAAGGCCCGAAAGATTATTCATGACTGTAAAAATTTCACCAGCACTCATAATATTTTCCATGAAAAAATCAATATGAAAGAGCTAGATTATGCATTAGAAAACACTGACCTAAACAAGGACTCCTGGGCCAGATGGAATCCATGGCCAAATGATATCAAACTTGGGCAAAAATGGCAAAGAAATACTTCTTGATATTTTCAATAACTCCTGGAAAACTGGAAAATTGCCTCAAGACTGGAAAACTGCAACAATAATTCCTATTAAAAAACTTGACAAATCTGCTGATGACCCAAAAAACTACCGACCTATCTCCCTCACAAGTATTTGCTGCAAATTAATGGAAAAAATTATACTCAGACGACTTACCTACCACCTTGACACAAGAAATCTCTTACCAGAAGAACAATATGGATTTAGGAAAGGACATGGGACAATAGACCAACTCTTATTTTTCACACAAAAGGTAAAAGATGCACAAAACAGAAAACCAACTAACCACACAATAGCTGCTTTTTTAGACCTTACACAAGCTTTTGATAAAGTATGGAAAAACAAGTTGATTACAAAATTATACAAGCATTTCAAAATTGATGGAAAAGCTATCACTTGGATAAATGATTTCCTTAAAAATAGATACATCAGGGTCAAATATAATGGAACTCTATCTAAAACCTTCAAATTGTACCAAGGATTACCACAAGGATCAGTCCTTAGCCCAACTCTCTTCACCCTATTTATTGCAGGCATAGAAGAAAAAATTTCACATAAAACCAATATTGGACTTTTCGCTGATGACATTATTCTATGGAGCAGTAACACTAACTGGAAAAAAGCTGAAAGGGATTTGAACACGACTCTTCTCCACCTAGAAAAATTTGCTAATAAACATAAATTAGAATTTAACCCCCAAAAATCTGAAACCTGTCTTTTTACTACCGATAAGAAACTATACAAAATAAGGCCAAAAATTATTCTGAAAGAACAACAATTACAATATAATAAACATCCTAAATATCTTGGCTACACCCTGGATCCAGAAATTAACTCCAGTAAACATATTGAAGAAATAATTAGAAAAGGAAGAGACCGACTAAAAATCCTGAAATATATTTCAGGAAGAGAGTGGGGAGCCGATGCAACCACACTAAAATTAACTTACACATCTCTAATTAGACCTATCCTGGAATATGGATATCAAATCTATGGTACAGCATCTGAAACAAATCTAAAATCACTGGAAAGGATACAACTAAGTGCAGCTAGAATTATTACAGGTCTTCGAAATACCTGCCCTAACGATATTGTACTTTACGAGGCAGACATTATGCCCTTAAAGGATAGAAGAAGCTACAATCTGCCAAAATATATAAACAAAATCAAGAGTTATGGAAACAAACACAGAACTTCCAATTACATACTTAATTGGGAATCCAATCTAAGACTCAAAAAAGAAGGTCCTCTCCACCTGGCCAAAAGAAATGGATTTTTAAAATATAAAGTAGAAAAAAATTATTTAGCAGAAAAAATTTTCTCCATGTGAACCACTACAAAATGTTATTTTTAATGACACTTTAAATGAACCCACCAACAAACAATACCAAAATCCAGAATACTTAAAACAATTATCATTAGAAATAATTAATAACATTCCTAAAAATGCAATAACTATTTATACCGATGGTAGCAGAGATGAGTTGGGACACACTGGCAGTGGCTGTCTCATCAAAACTACAAATGGCATTGAGAAAATGAACAGAAGAAACCCAGATTTTTGCTCAGTCTTCAGATCAGAACTTATAGCCATCTATGAAGCCTTAAAATCCATCAGAAATACTAATTATCAAGATATCTGGATTCTTACTGATAGTAGAAGTGCCATACAACACTTGAGTCACACAGGGGAACTCAGAGACAAAGTAAGCAGGAACATAATTGGTTATCTCCAAAAACTTTCAAAAACCTCAAAAATTCACCTTCAATGGATACCCTCACATGTTGGAATTGAAGGCAATGAAGCTGCTGATGTTCTAGCGAAAAAAAGGCACAAAAGAACCCTTGCCACAGAAAAATAAACTTACTTTAAAGAAATAGAAACAGTAGCCAAAACAAAAATAAACAAGAACTGGAGGATCCCACCTAAGCACAGTTGGTACAGTGGAGTGAACCCAGGAGGAGCTCTAAACATCAGAAATAGACAGCATCAAACAACACTAACAAGATTTAGAACAGGCCATCTCAAGCCATTGAAGATAGAAAATAATAACAAAATCTACCCCACTTGCCCAAAATGTAGCTTGTCACCTGCAGCTCCAGAACACATTTTGGCTTGCATTAGATGCACTAAACAGGACCTTTGGGAGAGGCCGCTGCTCATCATAAAACAGCTCGAGGAGCATGAACTCATGGAATTCGTGTAATCTTTACACAAGGGGATAAGAAACAACAACAACAACCGTATTCCATTTAATAAAAAGGTTAATGTGTAAAAATGTATACAACATACAGCAAAAATAGTATGTAAATCAAAACAAACAATGCAGCTAAATTTATTGTTTTGAAATCGCAATCCATGAGCTAAAACATGCTCAAAATTTTTTTTGTTTTACATTTTTTTTAATTACAATTTTAAGTTCGTAATAAGCATAGTATTTTAAATAGATTTTATTATTCTGGGACTGAAAATAGGTTTGTTATAGGGGTAGTTTGTTATATTAAAAATCACAAAGTTTGTTATAAACGATGATACTTTTCAATGGAATGGAATTGGGAATCGCCTTAGGTTCGTTATAAGGGAAGGTTTGTATTAGCAGGGTTTTACTGTAGTTCTAATATTCTAGAATCAAATTATTAGGCTTGATTTTGTTGTATTCTTTTTAATTCAATTCTTTCCTAAAACCTCTAGTAAATAGAAGGATTTTTTAAGCCAAAAGGTCAAAACAATGATAATCTCTGTAATGAAAGAAACTTTTACCCATTGTGTGTGTGTGTGTTCTTTGACTTTTTGCTATTTACATGAGGAAATTATTATTTCATAAAAGTTTTAATATATATCTAGCAACAAGACCAAATAATTAAACTGTATTTGATCTTTTGGTAACGGCATTGTTACAGAAATGTCATGTACACTTCAGTTATTTGGTTTTGGTCTTGTGTTTATAATCTCCAACTGTACCATTTATGGGTATGATCTTAATTTAGTGTACACTACTGCTCAAGGAGCATGGAATTTATGTAATCTTTACACAAGGGGATAAGAAACAACAACATTGTACGCTACCTATATATTGTAGCGTAGAAATCAAGCCTTGAAATATCCTAAGATGTAAAAGTATTTATTGATGACGTCACAGCGACGAGTCGACCATTATTAACAAGTCAGCAAAACTATTTACAGCTAGAGAATCTTAAGCAAGCAAGCAAGCAAAGAAATATTTTAAAGATGATTTCACAAATACAGATTAATATATATTTTTATAATCTGTTGAATATATTTCCATTGAATAATATTAAATTAAATAATAAAATATTTCTTCGCCACATAGCCTCCTCCTATAAAAAGCATCGACCCGATGCTCAGCAGGAGACTTACGTCGTCAGTCTCAATAACTACATAGTACTAGGGCCAGGGATATTTTCAGGTGACTGTGGTGGATGTCTTCTTTCAGTTGAGAAAACTTCTTCCTGAGGGCTTGGCAGGTCTATATTTACGTCAATGTAGTTTTTTCTTATTTATACTGTGGTCGGCAAGGTAGGATTTCCTAACTTTGCGGCCTCACCTCCACTATGGTCTATCATCTAATTTTCATGGCGGGGCGACCAGCTAGATCTTCTAACAGGTGAGAAATTTTGTCTGTTTCGACCGGTATATGGGGTAGGGCTTTCTGTAGCGACTGAAATTTTTCCTCGATGATTCATCGTTGGGTTCCTGAGATTCGGTTTGAGAGTTGTAGAATACCATTGCGTCTTGCTTTCTTTGGAAATATTCATTTCTCCTCTCCTCATTGTGTCTCTTCCTGTCGCGGCAATAGCGGACGACGTGACCTGGGCGTCCGCAGTAGAAACAGATTGGCTTTCCCTCAGTTGTCCGCCATCATTGGTGTCACGTCTTCTTCCTTGCTTTCGGTAATGAGGTTCAGGATGCGGTCGTATCGTTTGGGCCTCGTATCTAGTATTTGATTCCGGCCTGGATGCTTGAGGGGGACTTATTGTGTGTTTTGATCTAGGTGCCAAGGTCTTTACAATCTCTTCCCTCACTAAATCTTCAATGACAGCGATTTTAGGCTCCTCATGAGGAGAGTCCAATGCTTGCTGTATCTCTTCGCGAACAATTTTTCGGATCAGCGATGTCAGATCTTCTCCCGTCATCCTGGTCACAGAGAGAGGCTACATTTGGTAGGCGCTCGTACTTGGTTGGGGGTAACTCGCCTACAACGGAGCGTTTCGACACGGCGACATTCTGTAATGAATTGCTCGGTGCTCTGTACATCCCTCGGTAGGAGTGCTTGATAAAGCTCCTCAGCTATCCCCTTCATGAGGTGGGAGATTTTATCTTCCTCGCTCATTTGAAGATCAGCCTCTTTGCACAAGCATAGGACATCCTGGATGTAAATTCGGTACTTTTAATTGTGCCCGCGTTTTAAGTTTCTTCTCCACTTGCAATTTTTAATTTTCTTTTTTTTCAAACACATTCTCTAATTGAGATGTGAATTCCTTCCAAGTCTGGATGCTTTCTTCGTTGTTCTCAAACCATTTGAGAGCAGTTCCAGACAGATAAAAATAAACTTTAGTAAGACAAAGGGTTTCATCCCAATGGTTGTACTTTGCCACACGTGCATACCCTTTTAACCATTTTTGGAGATCTTCTCCATCCTCCCCGGAGAAAATGGAAGGGTTTCTTGGCAAAATGTTGAACAACGTAGTTGCTTACCTGAGTACCTTCCTTCTTTACATTCATAGAAGTTTCTTCTGGTTCAACAGAATCAATTTTTCTTTTATTTCTTAATGGGTATCAGTCCAGTCTCTCCACCAGTTGTAGCGTAGAAATCAAGCCTTGAAATATCCTAAGATGTAAAAGTATTTATTGATGACGTCACAGCGACGAGTCGACCATTATAAACAAGTCAGCAAAACTATTTACAGCTAGAGAATCTTAAGCAAGCAAGCAAAGAAATATTTTAAAGATGATTTCACAAATACAGATTAATATATATTTTTATAATCTGTTGAATATATTTTCATTGAATAATATTAAATTAAATAATAAAATATTTCTTCGCCACAATATATATATATCAAAATTTGAAACTATTTTAAAGGCCTAAGATTCTTTTTGAAATTAAAACAATTTCTACTGCCCTTACTGCAATTGAAAAATTTAAGGGAGGGCCTGGCTCATCAGTGGTGAACCCTCCCAGTGGTTTCGCCAGTTTAAACTGATGAGCCAGGCCCTCCCTTTAATTTTTCCATTGCAGTAAGGGCAGTATAAATTTTTTAATTTCAAAAAGAATCTTACGCCTTTAAAATAGTTTCGAATTTTGATAACAGATGGCGCGCTATATATATATATGCTATCATATATATGGTATCATATATATATATGCATATATGCCCAGTTTGTATCTTCACAATTCTTGTATATACAGTAGAACCTCCCTGTAAAGGACATCTAATTGCAGAGCCAAAGTGTCCTCTTACCGGAGAGTTGCTAAATTGTAAAAATGGTAATTTTGCAAATGAAAACTGTCCTTTGTGGAGAGATGTCCGCTAAAGGGGAGGTTCTACTGTACTAACTACCATATAACACACACTGTTAAAATAGTTTTAGTCAAGTATCAAATAAAATAAGAGCTTGTGGAAGTGGAGCTGCTAACAAATTAACATAATCCTATAAGATCTGACACAAGTCCGTGCAGATATCCAGGCAGGACCAGCTAGACTGAATAGGTCAAACACCTCATGTATATAGGCAGGTCACTGGGTCATCTACTCGCTGTCACTCATATAGAAATTTCTATCTAAGTTGTTGTGTGTACTCTGGGTGCCCTGCTTGTGTGCTTCTTTCTCTGTGGCCTACACCATGGATGCTGCTCCTCCACCACTGCTCATTCATAGCTTTTTCACAGCCAGATTGGAACAACTCATCACTGCAAACATTACATATATCAATGAACAAATGTTGTTGTTGTTTCTTATCCCCTTGTGTAAAGATTACACAAATTCCATGAGTTCATGCTCCACAAGCTGTTTTATGATAAGCAGTGGCCTCTCCCAAATGTCTTGTTTAGTGCATCTAATGCAAGCCAAAATGTGTTCTGGAGCAGCAGATGCCAAGTTACATTTTGGGCAGGTGGGGTAGATTTTGTTGTTATTTCTATCTTCAATGGCTTGAGAGATGGCCTGTTCTTGTTAGTGTGATTTGGTGCTGTCTGAGGTTCAGAGCTCCTCATGAATGAATGTAACAACACCAAATCCTAATTCTGCACACCTGACCTTTTGGTAGCAGCAGCACTGTTACAATCGACAATCCAAAGTGATTTGATGCTAGGGAATTGCTTAATAAAAGACAGAAAATTGATGATTCCCAAGGTCAGTCTTAATTTAAAAGAATTCACTGTTTTCACAAATCAACAAGATAAAATCCAGGGTAGTAAAATATGTGGGTTGTTTCCCCATTTTTAAAATTATTTTTATCATTAGGCTAGAGTTACTTTCGTCTGTGGTTGCCAAAACAACACATGTAGGGGTTCATTTAATCAGATATAATCCTCCATCAATAGTACAAATTGTTTAAAATGGAATTATTTAACACTTTCTCTTTTTTAGCAATTTAGGACAAATTTCTACAAGTAGTAAACAAAAGACTTGCGAAGGCTTGACTAGTGAATCTTCTGATTTATTTTTTTATTTATCCCAAGTACATGTGGTGCAGGCTATGATAATCATGGTGGGTAGTTAGCGACTGCTTTTACTGTGAGTGCACCACATGTCTACACATGAGAAAAGTAGTCTGACTTTTGCACTTACAAATGTGCCAGAGCCTCGTTTGGTTACTTGCACTTGCTGGTAGGGTTGGACTTTTGCAAGAATCGGGGGACCATTGGAGCAATTTTTTTTTTTTTTTAATTAGAAAAAGTACCCAATGCAGGATTTGATCCTGGTTCATAGAGGTTGACAACCAACGGTTTAGACCACCCTTCCATGGACCCCATTCACTGATTTTACCAATTGAAGATTGATGATGTGTTTAAAGAAACTATGGAACGAGACCAGTAATTGTAGAAATTTCACAATTATTTTTGTCTGCTTCCCCAGCACAGTTTTTTTCAGGACAAGACAACAAATATAATCATCAGTTAAGGCAACATAACTAAATAATACATGTGCACTCTGTACAGAGATTTTAATTATAAATATAAAATGATAAAATGCATTGCATAAAATTAATTGCATATATCTTCAGTGTTGGTTGTCTTGTGTGTCCATTTATCTGACTCTGGGGTAGATGTAGAGTAAGGCTGTTTGTGCAGACTGTTCAGAAACGCGGTGCTGCAGTGATTGCTGCGCGGAAGCTGTCTAGTGCCATGTCTGCAGCTAAGGCTGCTGGGGACCACATGCGTGACTGGTTCCATGGAACTACTAAGGTAGGATTGTTTTACGTGTGATCTCTATAACAAATTTATAAAGATTTTTAAATAAGGTGATAAAATGAAAAATATTTATAGTAAACTTTCAAGAATCATGTATGTCAACTCTCCAAGAAATCAAAATATAGTGTCAATTATTGTAGTTCCATCAACAAACGTTTTGTGAATTTGAAAGATTGAGTGCATTTTTACTGTCATTACATGGCTTGGGATCAATATACTATGTTGTTATATCCAGGGTTAAAATAATTGGGATTTATAACCCAGAACTTTGAAATTGTGATGTTATAACCATGTTGCTTCAATGTAGTTGATCACTTCATATTCTTAGCAATGAGGATTGATGGGAGGTTACTTAGAGGAAGTAAAAAGAAGAATAGCACTAGGAAGAGATGCAATGATGAAATAGGACAAGAAAATGGCATTTCATTTGAGAAAAAGGAAGAGATCAAAACTACTTTATTACAATTTTCATATAGGATTTTATATGTTTAAATACAAAATAAATGTATATATAAAAGATTATATAATATAATAAATAATGAATGATTAAATTTGAATATATTAATATAATTGATAAATATACACATACAGTAAAACCCCTCTATAGTGAACCCCAATGGGACAGAGCTTTTGGTTCACTATAGCCACGGTTTGGCCATTTTTTTTTTTACTTTTCTAAATTTTTAGACCATATAATTAAAAAACAGCCATACACACTGGAAAAGGCAGCCACTTAATAATGGTCACTTTGTTTTAATTCCCTAAATGACCTATTTCTTTACAGTAATGCTGAATTTTAAAAGAAGTCATTTGATAATAGGTTCTTCTTATCATTAGCATACATGCTTATATATATATATAAACCTCTATGTATAATTTAAAAATTAAGCCAAATCCCTTACACAAAACTTTATTAATTATATATATAAAAGGTATAAGAGTATTTTAGAACATCTTTCTCAAATAATATAATGCTAAATTTATTTGAAAAAAATGCCTCTAATACCTTGTTGTTTGAAAGTGAAAAGTAAAATTTGAAAATCAGAATTGTCTTAAAATATTGTTATTTCCATCAAAGGAATAAAGCTCTGTGTATTCTGAATCAATTGAAGATGAATCAAAAGTTTCCAATTCAGAAAAATCGGACACGAAACATGTTGATACGATAGCGCGATCGGTAAAATTGTGAATAAAAAACGCCAATTTACAAACACAAAATCTGTGGTAAAACGGCCGGCCAGGGGGAATAACCACGAACCCTGAATGAGTCATATACCTAACAAAGCTTCCTTCTAAAAGTAGGACTGTAGTGTGGTAGTTTTTGAGAATGTATAAGTCGATTTGTTTGTGGCCCGTGAGACACGGGAACTTGGGGGAACTGTTTTTTTTCTTCCAATTCCAGTTTCCACATATTCTTCTGAGGTGTAGATTAAGTTTTGTTTTTAACCTGTTATTCAAACCATTTCTGGATCTAAAATTATTTGGAATTATTTTTTAGCCTAGGTTAAACTTGATATAGAATGCCTCTAAAAGTGCATGCTGCCACTGTTTTTTTGAAACTTTATTTCTTTTCTTTATTTTGGAAGCCATTTGTTTTTTTTTTTTCTATTTAAAAATTGTAGAATGCAAAGATATTCTATTAAATAGAAGTATAATGTTTAAAAATTTATACAACATGCAGCAAAAAATAGAATGGAAATCAAAACAAATAATGGCGCTAACTTTTTTGTTTTGAAATCGCGATCTGTGAGCTGAAACATGATCAAAATTTACTTGTTTTAAAATTTTTTTAATCACAATTTTAAGTTCGTTATAAGCCTAGTACTTTTAATAGATTTTATCATTTTTGGACCGAAAATAGGTTTGTTTTAACGATGGTATTTTCAATGGAATGGAATTGGGAATCGCCGTGGGTTCGTTATAAGGGAAGGTTCGCTATATCCAGGGTTCGTATTAGCGGGGTTTTACTGTATATATATAATATATACAAGGTCTTCATTGGTAGTGCCCACAGCGGGAAAGATTCCACCACTTGTGGACAGCTAGAGTTCTTTCCCACAGAGTGGGCAGGTCGATATGATGGCTGGCACTACCCAACTCAAAAAGGAGAGAATTGTAGAGATGTCGGTTTTTTCCTGTAGTCACTTATGGATGTGAGAGCTGGACTCTCAGAAAAGAACCAAGAAAAAGAAAAAAAGTTTTTGAAATGTGGTGAAAGCTATTATTCAGAATAACCCATGGACAGATAAAAAGACTTCAATCTTGAATGAAATTATTCCAGGTAGATTGCTTGAATTCCAAATATGTAAGCAAAGCCTAACCTACTTCGGATATATAATAATGAGTGTGAATGGATTAGAAAATATGTTAATGAAAAAATGAGGTAAAAAGAAAGAGAGGAAGATCTCCAATGAGCAGGCTGGAAGGGAGCTACCAGAAGGTTCACTTGATGAGCTGCGAGTGATGGTTGCCAACAGATAAAATTGGAGAATATTTGTTCATATAGTCACCAACTTGATGGACCATGTTGCTGTTATTACAAAATTCCACTGTAGTTAATTCCAATTAACTGTATTTATTTTTAAATTATAAAACTATTTTAGAGGCGTAATATTCTTTTAAAATAAAACAATTTCTACTGTCCTTACTGCGATGGAAAAATTAAAGGGAGGGCCTTTAATTTTCCATCGCAGTAAGGACAGTAGAAATTGTTTTATTTTAAAAAGAATATTACGCCTCTAAAATAGTTTTATGATTTGATAACAGATGGCGCTCTAGTACATCGTAACATTATTGTTCTAATAAAAGACACAATTTGATATTTGCGGAAGAGCGATTGCTCGAAGCATATTATATATTTATAATTATATTTAATTCTGCTGTCCTAAAAGCTTATGTCCATAGTTCTTCTAAAATACCCATTCCAAGAGTCTTACAACAGTCACCTATTAAAGGAAGTTCCAAAAATGCAATATAACAGCGGTATGGTAGATTAAACTGGCGAAACCGCTGGGAGGGTTCACCACTGATGAGCCAGGCCCTCCCTTTAATTTTCCATCACAGTAAGGACAGTAGAAATTGTTTTATTTTAAAAAGAATATTACGCCTCTAAAATAGTTTTATAATTTGATAACAGATGGCGCTCTAGTACATCGTAACATTTATTTTTAATATTGAGGAATATGCAGCAGTAAGACTATCTGGAATGAAAGGAAGAAATAAAAAAGGTAGAAACCAGTGTTAGAATGATATAACTACAGAGCTAGTTGGGCAAATCCAAGGAATTAATGATCTACAGCAGAACCTACTAAATGTTACAACCAGTATGATTTCACTTTTGTACTTTTTTTTTTTTTACCTAGTTTTATGTTCCAATGCATATTTGGCCATAACTACAGCCTTTTCCTTGATTCATAAGGAAGCCTCTAGGACCAGCCAATAAGGTTTAGCCTGTATCACACTGATGAGGGTTAATAGCCTGAATATGTGAATGGTTGACTTTTCTTGATTGTTCACACAAGAAAGGATATTTGGCCAATATTTGTTGAAAATGGAGGATTAGCTGATATTTATTCCAATAGATGGAGCAAGTCGTTGACACTGTTTCAGCTGCAAGGTCAGGAGATATTAATTTTGCTGCCTGATCCAGTACAATTTCATTCTATTTAAAAGCCATTTTTATACATATTTTGTAGCTAATGTGTGAGGGGAAGAGATCTCATGTGAGTGAAAGCGTGCTAATATTTTGAAAATCTATTCAATAAATTCAACCTTATAACTGAAAGTGGACTTTAATTGTTATTGTGTTTGTCATGTCAAGTTTGGCTTTTCCCTCAGCAGAGCTGACAGGGTATGTCCCCGGGTGGCAGATAGGCGAATGACCTTCAGATATGAAGGCCAGCTGCAAAACAACCAGAATAACTCTGATGAATAAGCAGTCTTGGACCAAAAGCAGCATTGTTAGATATAGGAGAAAGACCTCTTTAAAAATCCTGAGTTCAACTGACCCATTTGATGGACCTCAGCAAGGGTTCCTCTCCAGGGATACAGAGGAGCTGCGTCTGTACTCATGTTAGAGTCTGCAGCAAAAGCATCTGCTTCCATGTTGGGAACAGCCTCAAATTACCGGCAAAGTCAAACTTTCACCAAAGTATGCCTGGATCATGGTTTATGATCAGCGAAAACTACACCCCATACCATGAGATCAGATGTTGATTTGCGTGCTGCATCGCGCGGAATAATTAAAGGGGATAAGAAATAACAACAAATTGACTTTTAGTGACTATGGACCAATATTCTACAATTTGATCTATTAGTGACCCTGACTCGCAGCTCATCTAGTGACCTTACAGCAGTTATAGCTACCTATGCTAGGATATTATATAGCTCTGGCATAGCGATCCTTCTATTAATGCTGTTTGTGTATGTTGTATTACTTTGTAACCAATAAAAATCATTTTCACACAAGCTTTGAATTTAAAAAAAGCATATCCTGACTGCTTATTTCTGATTGCATAGATGGTGTGTGTCCAGGACGACTGGGTTTCCATGGCAGTTATCTCCGATGGCTCGAGCTACGGAGCCCCAGCTGATGTCATGTTCAGCTTCCCAGTCCGCATCAGCCCATCCGGAGAGTGGAACATCGTGAAGGAGCTGGAGTTGAACAAGGAGACCAAGGAGCGGATTGAGGTGACGGCCAAGGAGCTCTTGGAGGAGCGGGACATGGCACTTTCAGTGTGTGAGGATTGACTAGCACGCCCAGCCAAGTTGTAGTCTCACACCACCACACAGAGTAAAACCTATTTTTGACCATTAGCTAGCTGTGTGCTCATGACCAAACATATCAAGCCTTGGCTTAGCTGCCAAGTGCCTTAAATCCCTTCTTACCTTGGCTCACTCCCATTAGACCTACAACTAACCTATAAGCTAGTGTAAACCTGGGCTATTTCTGTAACACCAGCCCTTCATTTTCTATAAACAATCAACATCACCTACAATTCACACCAAAATAGAATTCAAAGTGATTCACCAATTTTTTTGTGTAACTTCATTTTTTTTTTTGGAAATTTTGCTGGGAGGAAATTTATATAAGAAATCATAGGGCTCCTCTCCTGTCAAATTAAACTTCAAAACTAGATGCCATCTATTTTGATGGCATGAAGTTTTGAAGATTAATTTGATGGGAGAAGAGCCATATGCTTTTTCAGCTCTTTTTTTTTTTTGGAACTTGTTAACATATAACTAGGGTATATATATATATTAATTATGAAAAGAACAAATTTCTTCATTCAACCTCAATTTTATGTGTATTTTTGTATACAATTATTTAATGTTTTTGTAAAACCCTTTCTATTGATTTCAAAATGATATTTAAGATTTGTAATTTTTAAATGTGAAGATTACTGTGAAACCTTTTAGCTGATTTGTATTTGCCCTTTGATCAAGAATTTAGTTTAGAAAGTAATAAACTTCTCTCTAGGGTGTTGGTGTCTGAAGCTTTGCTGTTTGTCCGAGGCTGTCTATCTCCAGTTTGCCATTGATTGTGTAACCAACATTTTTAACCCCTTGTATATAACAAGTTGTTATTTGCCAAAATTGCTATTTTTGTGGAAGCTTCAACATAATAAATACATTTTTTCTTTGACCAAACTTAATTGGCTGTCCTTTTTTTTGTTGTTGTTTTGTAACTGATTAGCTAAATTTTCACAGGTGTTTTTGAAACCATCTATCCTCTAACACTGATAGCTCGAGAAGCATTGTCCGTAGTTTCTAGTGTGATTTATGCAATCAATATATTTACTATAGTCAATGAAACATAAATACAGTAAAACCCTTCTATAGTGAACCCCATTGGGACAGAGCTTTTGGTTCACTATAGCCACGGTTTGGGCCATTTTTTTTTTTTACTTTTCAAAATTTTTAGACCCTATAATTAAAGGACAGCCATACACACAGGAAAAGGCTGTCTCTTAATAGTGGTCACTTTGTTTTAATTCCCTTAATTAACCTATTTCCTTACATTAATACTGAATAATAAAAGAAATTATTTGATGATAGGTTCTTCTTATCATTAGCATACCTGTACCTCTAAGTCTAATTTAAAAATTAAGACAAATCCTTGGCAAATTTTTATTAATTATATATTCAAAGATATAAAATTATTTGAAATATCTTTATCATATTATATAATACAATGTTACTTGAAAGAATGGCTCTAATACCTTGTTGCTTCAAAGCACTCTTCAAATATTGCACCTTTCAAATAAGTTAATATGTGTTTTTCTTCCATTTCATGTTTCCACATTCTTCTTAAGACTGAATTTCGTTTTGAACCTGTCATGCAAAACATTGCTGGCTTTAAAATCACCATGGTTAATGGCATAAAAAATAATTTTGTTGCATCACGGGCCCGTTTATTTGGAAGTTTTTTTTTTATTAGCCCTAACATGTCTGATCGTGGCAAAATTTGAGATTGATTCTTCTTTGTAACAATTTTTAATAGCCCCCCCCCTTCCATTTTATTTCTCATAATAGAAAAGTTATATTTTCTTATTTTAACATGTTTTTTTTTTAGCAATAACGTTTTTGTTTTTGGAATGCCTTTATTTTCTTTATTTTGGAAGCCATTTGCATTTTTCCTATTTAAAATTTGATGGTTGCAAAGATACTCTATTTACTCTATGATTTGTAAAAATGCATACAAAATATAGCAAAAATAGAATGTAAATGAAAACAAACAATGCTGATAAATTTATTGTTTTGAAATCGCGATCGGTGAGCTAAAACATGCTTAAAAATTTGTTGTTTTAAATTTTATTTCATATTACAATTATAAGTTTGTTATAAGCGTAGTATTTTAAATATATTTGATCATTTTGGGACCTAAAATAGGTTCATTATAGGGGTAGTTTGTTATATTAAAAATCACAAAGTTTGTTATAACGATGGTATTTTTAATGGAATGGAATTGGGAATCGCCTTAGGTTCATGATAAGGGAAGGTTCACTATATCCAGGGTTTGTATTAGCGGGGTTTTATTATATTTTTATTTATGCCTTTCTATTATCCAACTTATGTTTCTTATTTGATCTCTTGTCCCTCTCCTTCTGAAACCTTCTTGTTCTGATGGTAGTTGTCTTTACATTAGAAACAACAATTATACACTGATGATCCCTAAGATTATGTTCCCTCGGCAGAGCTGACTGCTACAGGGCGCATCCCCAGGTGGCGGATACGGGAATGACCTTCAGATATGAAGGCTAGCTGCGAAACAAGCAGAATAACTCTGACGAATAAGCAGTCGCGGACCAACAGCAGCATTGTTAAAAAGGAGAAAGACCTCTTCAAAATCCTGAGTTCAACTGACTTCTCCAGGGAAACGGAAGATGCGTCTGTACTAATGTTAGAGTCGGCAGCAAAGGTGTCTGCTTCCATGTTAGGAACGGCCTCAAAATATAGGCAAAGTCAGACTTTCACCAAAGTGTGCCTGGATCATGGTGCCATGATCAAAGAAAGCTGCACCCCTTCACCCCATTTCATGAGCATGGAATTTGTATAATCTTTACACAAGGGTTAAGAAACAACAAGATTATGTTGATAACTTATTTCTTTAGAAACAAATACTGTATTGTGAAAAAATAATACAAAAGTGAAATTGCACTGGAATCAGGTGGATACATTTTTTAAAAAGGCATAAACACAAGATAATAAGACCAAATCCAAATAAATAATAGTGTGTGATGTTTCGGCAACAGCGTTGTTACTGAAACGTCACACACTATTTATTTATTTGGATTTGGTCTTATTACCTTGTGTTTATAATCCAAATTGTACCTTATCAAGAAAAAGGCATCTTCACATAGTTTGGTGTTCTCACGTCCTTCCAGCCTAAACACCTGTTTCAGGATGCCCCAAAGACCAGGGTTTTTGTTTGTTGAGGTACAGCTTGCACCACACTGACGAGTGGCCAACAGCCCGAAATGCATATGTCGTTAACTTTTCTGGAATAATTAAGAAAGGGTATTTGGCCAATTATGAAATAATTAAAAATCAATGATTAGTTGATATTTATTCTGACAGATGTCAAGCAACTTTTAGTTTTTCACCATAATTCACCATTACAGAATGAGGATCAAGTGTCAGAGATATTCCTTTAATACAGAGAACAAAAAAGCCTAATATCAATTTAAATTCATCTTCAAAAAGTTGTTAAAAATTATCCCTATTACACATGGTACAGACCATGATAATCATGGTGAGGGGTAATAAGTAACTGTTTTTACTGTAAGTGCACGACATCTATACAGGTGAAAAGTAGTTTGACTTTTGCACTTACAAGTTTGCCAGAAAAATGTTTGGTTACTTACATTTGCTGGTGGGGTTGCAATTTCGAAAGAATTGGAGATTTTTATTTTTTTATATATGTGTAGACATGTGGTGCGCTTACAGTAAAAAAGCAGTCGCTAACTACCCACCATGATTATCATGGCTTTGAGATAAGAAGAAGATAACCAGGTTTTTGTTATAAAAGGGGCTGTTATAATGTGGTTGTATTATAAACCAACTGCTGGCACTGGATATAAGTGGTGTCAACTTCCATAAGTGGGCACTTGTGGCGTGTAGAGCTTGGCTACACCCTGGATCCAGAAATTAACTCCAGTAAACATATTAAAGAAGTTATTAGAAAAGGAAGAGACCGACTAAAAATCCTGAAATATATTTCAGGAAGAGAGTGGGGAGCCGATGCAACCACACTAAAATTAACTTACACATCTCTAATTAGACCTATCCTGGAATATGGATATCAAATCTATGGTACAGCATCTGAAATAAATCTAAAATCACCGGAAAGGATACAAATAAGTGCAGCTAGAATTATTACAGGTCTTCGAAATACCTGCCCTAATGATATTGTACTTTACGAGGCAGACATTATGCCCTTAAAGGATAGAAGAAGCTACAATCTGCCAAAATATTTAAACAAAATCAAGAGTTATGGAAACAAACACAGAACTTCCAATTACATACTTAATTGGGAATCCAATATAAGACTCAAAAAAGAAGGCCCTCTCCACCTGGCCAAAAGAAATGGATTTTTTTAAATATAAAGTGGAAAAAATTATTTAGCAGAAAAAATTTCTTCATGCAAACCACTACAAAATGTTATTTTTAATGCCACTTAAAATGAACCCACCAACAAACAATATCAAAATCCAGAATACTTAAAACAACAGTGATCTGAACAACCAGTGCAGAATAACCATCGGAAGACGGCCGCCTATCACCCCCAGACAAATGGACTCACGGAGAGGTTGAATAAGACCATAGCAGACATGCTGTCTATGTATGTAGATGTCAACCAGAAAGATTGGGACAGGATTCTCCCATTCGTTACATACATAAGAGCTGGTGATGTCACCAATGCGCAACCCCGCCCACCGTGATGCGACCAAGAGATCTGGAGGCCGAAGGAACCTGCAGTCCCCGATGACATGGAGCTGATGGGGCGGCAGCACTCGGTGGTTCAGCAGCTCCAATATCTCCGAGACGGCCTCCCAGAGCCGGAGGAGCCTGCGGCGCCGAGGTGGAAGCCAAGTCCCAGATGTCGGAGGAGACAGCCACGTCCCACTCACGGCAAGCCAAGAGTAGGCGTTGAGGCCTTCGCGCAGCGCGGCTTGCACGCCCTTCAAGCACGCCAGGCGAAGCTGTGTCCCTATGTTCAGGAGTCCGAGGCCCCCCACGGAGACTGGCCTTGCAAGGACGCCGCCCGGCAGCCAGGCAGTGTGCTGAGGTCCCCAGACAAAGCGCACCAGACGGGCTTGCAGTTTGGCGATGGTGGAGTATGTGGGCAGGTAGCCGTGTAGATGGTGCACCACGGCGGATAAGACCAGAGAGTTGGCGGCTCTGGCTCGACCGACCAGGGAGAGGCCGCGGGTGAAGGGGACCCACCTCGTTATAGTACCCTCGAGCAGTGCGAGTAGATGGCGTTCCTGGGCGGAGGATCATATTGCATATGTTACATTGCAGCCCAGTACCCGAAGCTGCTCCGATGTCCAGGAGATGCCAAGCTGCGAGTCGGTGCGGGCTCGCCAGGCGCCGCACCATAGGCCTCTGCTCTTCGCGAAGTTGACGTCTATTCCGGAGGCGCGCCGGAAGTCCTCGAAGATGTTTTTCACCACGTGGAAGAGCTCGTCGCGCCTTATGAGCAGTACGATGTCGTCGGCGTAAGCGAGAACGTTTCCGGGGCCAAGCGCTTGCTCGAGGCTCACCAAGAGAGGGCCAGTGGCGAGGCTGAACAGTGCGGCGCTGACGGCGCAGCCCTGCCTCACCCCGTTCAGCAGATGGAAGGGCCTTGTGTGGAGGCCTCCGGCTCGTACCGCCGCATCCGCCCCGGCATAAAGGAGGAGGAACCACTCGATGAAGGCTGGTGGTAGCCGCAAGGAGACCATCAGGGACACTAGAAAGCTTCGGTCCAGGGTGTCGAAGGCCGACTCTAGGTCCGTCGAGATTACAGCCAGCTCCGACCCATTCCTCGTAGCCATGTGGATCTCGTCGGCTATTCTCGCCACGTTCCAACTGGGAGACCTCCCCGGGACTGCGTATGTCTGGCACCGAGGCACCAAGACGGGGAGATGGGGCCGCAGACGCTGGAGGAGGATGTTGCCCAGGACGCGGTAGTCTGCCGTGGGGAGCGAAATCGGCCTGTAGGCGCTGAGGCCAGAGCCGCCATTGGACTTGGGGATGAGGCAGATGGTGCTTCGCCTGATCGATAAAGGCAGAGCCCCGCGGAGTTTGGAGACCTCAACGACGCGCCTTAGAGCCTCGACGAAGAAGTATTCGTAGGCGATCAGAAACTCGCAGGGCAAGTCGTCCCACCCGGGAGCCCTTCCGAGCGGTAGTCGGCGGATGGCCGCCGCGATCACTGCGCCGGTGATAACAGGGCGGATCAGTGGATAATCCTCTTCCAGGGTGAGGGGGTGGTCGTCCCCCGGATGAACTCAGCGGCAGCGATGGGGTCGCTGGATTCACGGGCAAAGCGGCGCTAGTAGATGGAGTATGCTCGTCGTCGCAGCTCCCCGCCCTCGATTATGCTGCCATCCTCATCCCGGATGTTCGTGCAGGCGGGCTTTCGGACGCGAAGCGAACGCACAAGGTCGGGCAGCGATGGGTAATCGGCGGCTGACGATGCTGCCTCCTGCCTGGCCTGCAGAAATCGCCCGGCGCGCGAGATGTGATCGTCGTCGGCGACGCTTGAGACATGGAGTGATCTTACCTCCGGCAGGAATTCGGCCTCGATCTTCGAACATCTTATCCACAAAGCTTCGCTGGACATGTCCGCAATAGATTCAGCTATTCTCTCTATTTTTGCCAGCAGATATTCATCCACCAGCACCGAACGAAGCATAGCGGCCACACAGAGCTGGCGAGGGAAAGGAGGTGAACCCAGCTGGACGAGGACAGCTCGATGGTCAGAGAGTCTGTAATAGATGGTTTTGTACAGTGTCCCTCTCTCCACGAGTCTCGATGGCAGGAGAATTCTGTCCAAGCGAGCGGTGTCAACTCGACGCCTGAAGCTGGCCACTCTGGTTGGAAGGTTTGCAGCATCAAAGAGGGTGGCTACATCAGCGAGGGCTGTCTGTTCCATAAGCTCCGTGAGGGCCTCCACCGAGACGGATGCCGTGTCGCTCGTGCTCTGGTCTTCGATGTTGAGGCCGCCCACCACCCAGGCGTCCACCTGGATCGCGGCTGCCGTGATGGACTCCAGCTGCTCAAGCCGCTCGCGAAGAATGTGTGATAGGTGGCAGTTGATCACGCGCACTTCCTGGCCGCGGACGTCGATGGAGATGATGAAGTTATTGCCCGGCCACAGGACGAGCTGCCACAGGACAGCGACTCCCGGGGCGAAGAGGCAGGCGAGGCCCGAAACTCTGAGGGCTGCGGGGGGCACGATGACGGCGCTGTAGCCCAGACACAGATGTTGTATGGCATCCAGCGACGAGGTGTTGGTCTCCTGGACAAAGGCGACGTCTACGCGATGTTGACGCAGGAAGTGGCAGAGCTTCAATGCTCCTCTCGCGAGTGGCGAGCCCGCGGGCGTTGATGGATGCCAGACGGAAGCTCATTGGGCGCTCCTCGTCTGGGCACGAACGTCCGATAGACGCTTGTAGAGAGCGCATTTGGAGTCGGGCAGGGCGTCGATCAGCTCTTGGGCAGTATTGTTGAGGGCGGTTATCTGCTCGCTCCCGATCTTTTTTTTTTTTTTTCAGGCTCTTCAGACCGGGGACTGAGGCTAGCGCGTCCAATATTTCTTCTCTTTCAAGCCTTTCGAGCCCAGACTTGTCCAAGATGTTGCTGGGAATGCGCTCAAGGAGTTCGTTGAGCTGCGTCCGGGTCACGTTGTACTTTTTCTGCGTCTTCCGAGCGCCACCACGGACTGCTTTGATGTAGGAGGGACTGGATCCACAGAAGCAGTAGGTAGGGTCTCTGGAGCAGGTGCAGGAGCTGAAGTTGGGGCTGGTGATGCAGCTGGAGTTGTTGGTGCTGCGGGTGGTGCTGATGCATCTGGGATTGGAGCAGGTGTCGATGTTGAACCTGCGGCTGGCGTTGGTACTGGAGTAGGCATGGCGTTCGAGGAGGAGGGCTGCCTTCCTCCGGCATTATTTGGACCAGCGGGGGGATCCAGGTATAGAAGTAGGTTAGCTTCCTGGACGCCAGTCTTCCGGGGGCAGTTGGCACGTTTGTGCCCGTGCCTATAGCATAAGGAGCACTTGGTGCCATACGTGATGTACACGTGGCTAGTCACTCCTTTGGATTTGATTTCAAGACGGGCTGGGATGTTTGAGAGATTCACACCGTCTCGTAGAGTGATGAAGGCCTCACGCCGTGCGTCAGCCCAGTATGACTCGCCCAGCTCCATCATTTTATGGACGATGGATGTTATCTGTCCGTAGGGCCGCAGGGCTGCCACAAGGTCCAGGTTTTCAACGAAGAATGGAACGTTCCCAATCACTATCCGTTCTGCCCGCTTCTTCAGTGGTGTTGCTCGCAGGAGGGCGTCCTCGATCTCCAGCCCATCCTCCACGAGCTTGTCGGCATTCTGGACACTGGAGAGGCCGACCAGGATTTGCCCCTCCATCTTCGTCAGCTGGTAGACGGTGCCCTTGCCCAGCTTGGCTTCCAATGCCCGGAAATACTGTTCCTGGGTGAAGTCTGGGCAGAACTCCAGGTAGACACATTGGTCCGCCTGCCCGCTGCCGACCTTGCACGGAAGGTTGCCTGCTTCTGCTTGGTGCTTGGACGTAGCCTTTTTTCATCCCCGAGTTGGCGTGGTTGGGGTCATGTGGCCTTTTCTTTGATCCTCCCACTAGGGTGAAGATTCCATCTTCGCCATCGGGAAGCTGGTCGTCCAGTTCCGGGCAATCAGCCCAATTGCGGCGAGAATTTTCATGTCCGCCGCCGGCTCAGAATTAGCATCTTTACGATTGT
>CP092883.1:31933258-31966794 GCA_030710605.1 Cordylochernes scorpioides
TTAATTACTTTTCAAAAATTTTATACTGTTACAAGAAAGTCTGCCTCCTAATAGTGTTCACTTTGTTTTAATTCTCTTAATTTTCCAATTTCCTTACCTTAATACTGAATAATAAAATAAATCATTAGATGATAGGTTCTTCTTATCATTAACATACATTAACCTCTATGTATAATTTTAAAATGAAAGCAATTCCTAGGCAAAGTTTTATTAAATATATATTCAAAGATATAAAATGATTTTAAATAATCTTTATCACATTATATAATACAATGTTTACTTGTAAAAATGGCTCTAATACCTTGTTGCTTCAAAGCACTCTTCAAGCATTGCACCTTTCAAATAAAGTTAATGTGTTTTTCTTCCATTTCATGTTTCCACATATTCTTAAGTCTATATAAATATATATATTTTTAACTTGTCATGCAAAACATTGCTGGCTTTAAAATCACCATAGTTCATGGCATAAAAATAATTTTTGTTTCATCACGGGCCCCCGTGCAATCTGCGAGCTGAAACACGCTCAAAATTTTGTTGTTTCAATTTTTTTAATTACAATTTTAAGTTCGTTATAAGGGAAGGTTCGCTATATCCGAGGTTCGTATTAGCGGTGTTTTACTGTATATTTGAAATATAATGTGTGTAAATAGAAGTGTGACTGGTGGTTCTGCTGGGCTTTCTGAATTTGCCAAGGCTAATGTTTTCACATTTTTTTTTTATCTTAAATATTGTCACGGTAGAGAAGATGAGTATTCCAAAAGTTAAAAATAATTTATTAACAAAATCTATTTAGAATACAAAACGTGATAATAATTTACAAGTGATAATCTGCAAGCATGGTAAGAGGTAGTAACGTAGCCAAATATTTTGGTTGATAACATAACAACAGTGTATTTACAATAATTATTCACTGACAATATTGAAGATTTAAGAATTGGAGAATTGTTGGCGCTTAGATTTTTAAAGTCTGTTTTGACAACCATCATGATTGCTGAGTTCTACTCATCCCCAGCAGACACCATCAACAAGTTCTACAAGCTTGATACCCTGATATGATTGAGTGGAGATAAGAAAGAAAAAGTATATTGAAGAGACAAAGGTGGGGATGTGATGCTCAGATGGTTTATTTGGTGCAGTGCTGGACTCGTGGTCCGATCCAGGAAGGTCATGATGTTCGGGGTATCGCTGGGCAGGTTGTAGGAGGGGATGGAACTATAACTGTACATTCTATTCGCTGGGTTGAAATTCAAAAATAGGACTATGAGTAAAACAATAACTGGCACGTTGTATTTAACATTGCCGTTGTATTTAACATTGCAGTGAAACGGTGGTCAATGGTCTAATACAATTTATACCCGTCATCTCTGTGGTGCCGTTTCTCTGATTAAATAATTAATTAGAATAAACAAAATTAAATAATTTTTACCATTCCCGTGTACCATCGGTCGACTACTTGTTGACACACAACACCACCCCCCCTCCCCCTCTTATCTTAGACTCAGTCCCTCGAGTCGCCGTTATCTCTTTCTATGAAATCTTTCAGTCTTGACACGTGTGCTAAAGTGCACTGCCGCCTATTGCTTCCGTTTCATCCGTTCAGTAGCCGTAACCTATATGTGGTTTCTTTTATCAGGTCAGTAATCTTGTATGGTCCCACGTACTTTGGAAGTAATTTTTCCATTTTGACCGGTTTCCTTCATGAAGATTCAAACAGCACTAAGTCCCCAACTTCAAACTTACAAAAATGTTCCCAATTTTTTATGTCAAAGTGGCATTTGTTCATCATAGTCCGGTCTTCGTAATTCTTACTGGCCATATCCTTGAGTCATTCACTGAGATTAAGCGAGGCAAATGTATAACTAACTATATAAAATAAATATCAGAAACAATTTTTTTAGAGTTGAACATTCTAATAAGAGATTAGCCTATTAATTATAAACATTCTTTCTTTTGAAAATGTATTCATATTGTTGAGAAAGGATTTTCAACACAATCCACACTACTTCATTTTTTTTATGTAATATAAAAACATTTCAGCCAAATGTGTTTAGGCTTTTTGGGTTTATTGAGATGCGAGTACATAAATCAGGAATGGATGCATAAAGCAGGTGTTAACAGTTTCCCACTAGAAAGCAATGCCCAAAGTGACGGGCTTTACCTGTACATTCATTACACACATTGACAAAACTTAAGGAAGTGGAAAGTTTTTGTAATCGCCGGTTGTCTATTTTTTTTTAAGGAGACAGGCAATTTTGTTCACATTTGGTTATCTCGTGTGTCTTCAATAAAGGTCACTGTGTATCAAATATCTTCCAGTTATTGTCTGAATTCCGATATACATGCTAAAAGGTACAACTTCCTATATGAGTGTATATGAGCATTTTTGTGACTTTTCACCCAGCATTGCGGTTTACATCTTTAAAAGAAATGATGAGGTTTTGCTTATTTCTACCATATAGGTATATTATAGGCCATTTATTCTCTCCTGGATCTAATCTAGCTCTAAATGAAAATCAGAGGAAGTAATACTTAAAATTCAATTTTAAAAATGTAATTTTCTTATGCAATATCGCAACAATCTGTTGATTGTATATCAAAGAAAAGATTCATCTTATCAGAAATTGCACACACTGCTAGATTAGCTATTGTAAAATCTCCTCACCTTGAATTCAATGGTCTCCATTAGAGATGATTTGAAACACATCTAGGGAATTTGAGGGCATTTCCCTGTTGCATGTTTTACATGGGGGGGTGGGGGTCGGTGGAAGGCTGGTTAAACCGTTTGGTTTTCGACCACTACGACCCGGGTTCAATTCCCGCATTGGACACTTTTTTCTGATAAAAAAAAAGTCCAACCCCACTAGCGAGTGTAAGTAACCAAACGGGGCTCTGGCACATTTGTGTAGGTGCAAAGTCGAACTGCTTTTCACATGTGTAGACATGTGGTGCACTTACAGTAAAAGCAGTCGCTAACTATCCACCATGATCATGATTATCATGGCCTGTACCATGGGTACTAGGGATAAGTAAAAAAAAACCCTCTATTGTGTGCTTGGTTCTTTTCTTTTTACTGAAGGACCTGAAACTGGCACAGTAGTTTCCTGTACACATGGTCTTTCCTGGAGGTGGTCTCTTATCGGAGACTCACTCAGACCTTGTTTTGAGGAGTTGTTCAGCAGAAAGTCTGTTGAGAGGCCACTTCCAGGACAGACTCGGTTTACCATGTTTTTAGGCTATGGTGAGACTGTATAGAGTTGGTTAAAGAGGCTGGAACTATTTAATGCTATTGATTTTTTTTACAAAGCAAGTTTTATATAGTTAGTAGTCTGAATATATATGAAAGGAAATAGGAAGGCTTGGCTCATCAAGTAGTGAACCTTCCCAGTGATTTCACCAATTTAATCTACTTATTCTGCTTATATATGCTACACTGAAATGATTGAAATTAAAGAAATAGAAACAGTAGCCAAAACAAAAATAAACAAGAACTGGAGGATCCCACCTAAGGAGGATCCCAGGAGGAGCTCTGAACATCATAAATAGACAGCATCAAACAACACTAACAAGATTTAGAACAGGCCATCTCAAGCCATTGAAGATAGAAAATAATAACAAAATTTATCCCACTTGCCCAAAATGTAGTTTGTTACCTGCAGCTCCAGAACACATTCTGGATTGCATTAGATGCACTAAACAGGACCTTTGGGAAAGGCCGCTGCTTATCATAAAACAGCTCGAGGAGCATGAACTCATGGAATTTGTGTAATCTTTACACAAGGGGATAAGAAACAACAACACTGAAATGATTTTCAAGCAAACTTTAGACATAAACCTTTGGGACAGTAGAATTATAGTAAGACAATGATAATCTCCAAATTGGCTATGGAAGAAACACAGGTCGAGGAGAAGATCTTCCTTATATAAGAAAATGATTGTATAAGCTTACAGGCAAGACGCCCTTATGCAAGGGTACCTGTAGAAGGACATCTTACCTGAAAACTTGTAAGATTGTTTTCTCAAATAAAGAAGCTCTTCTCCCCGACCTTCTTCTATAGTAGAATTATATATATAATTGCCTTATTCTGTCTGTGTGAAGTTCACGGATAGATTTTGGTCATCAACGCGCGCATCATCATTATGATCATTATCTAATGATAATTATTATCTACTTATATAATTGCCTTATTCTGTCTGTGTGAAGTTCACGGATAGATTTTGGTCAGAATGGATAAATAAAAAAAGTGTCAAGGGATGGGAATCGAACCCACGACCTTCCGCTTACCGGGCAGATGCCATGACCACTAGGCTACCCTGAACATATTTTTCTGTTCATAAATTATATATAAATTAAATATTAAAACTATATATTCAAATTATTCTACTTAGCTCACGAACAGCGCCCTCTATCAAGGTTATAAATACGTTTAAAATCGAAATCTTTTCAAAATTTTATTAATAATAGTTTGCTTACTAATTAGAATACTTGATCTAAATCGAAATATTTATAGATGCTCGCTCGATTTGAAGATTTATATCGTAACTAATCTGACTGTAAAGTTTGGAGCGGGACGTGTCACAAGAGTGACATCCACGGCGCCAATTTATAATTGTAACAAATATTGTTTGAATAAAACATTTAATCGGGTAAACCCGGGCGTTGCCCGGGTCATTCGTCTAGTTATATATAAATAGTTGCATTGAGCAATGCTCTTCCACAAAGCCAGTTAGGCATATATTAATTATAAGAAAATAACACGCCTTATTATTCCTAACTTCCTTCGAACCTAAGAAAGCATGTGTGTGTGCCAGATGTGCTGATCACTGACAAGGAGGACGAAGCCTTCAAAGACATTGACTCAGCCTTCCTAGTGGGAGCCATGCCACGGAGGGAGGGCATGGAGCGCAAGGACCTCCTGGCTGCCAATGTCAGGATCTTCAAGAGCCAAGGCCGAGCTCTCGACAAATATGCCAAGAAGACTGTAAAGGTAACATGGACATTCTTGGACAAATGTATGGGGGGGGGGGGGGGGGGGATCACAGGTGGTGAGATTAAGAAAAAAACATCTTAATTGTGCAACTCAAGGTTGCTGATGGCTTGCACCATTTTTTGAAATTATTAAAATGTTGTGATATTTTTTTATTCTAGAATATTAGGCAAATACCTTTCATGATATATCAAAGAAAGCCCACCACATATGTGCTTAAAGCTATTTATATAAAATATTTATTCTGAAAGATTGTGCAAGCTATCAGCAACTTAATGCACAACTAGATGTTTTTTCTTAATTGTGGGTTTTATTTTGGAATATCTCAATTAGTATGTGTCTAAATATAGTTTTTTTTTCTTCCATTACTTTAATCTCTCACTGCTAAATAGTGGAAAAGTTCTATAGTCAATGAAGTTTTATTAAAACTAAAAATTTTAGTTTCTAAGGTCAAAAGCTCTAGTAAAAATTTTATATAATTTTTCAGTTTGAAAATTTACTGGGAATAACTGTTATCAATTAGGTACTGTAGTTCTCTCAAATCGACTGATCACTAGGCAAAGTATAAATGGATTTTTTTTAGGTGAAAGTATTTTTATGCAAATGCTACTTGTCTTCTTCACTTGACCAAATTTTGAATCATTATTTGGTTATAAAAGTTTTATTTTATAAAATATATCAAGTACTGAAGCAAACATTGTGCCCCAGGTGCTGGTTGTGGGCAACCCAGCTAACACCAACGCCCTCATCTGCAGCAAGTATGCCCCCTCCATCCCCAAGGCCAACTTCTCCGCCATGACCCGCCTGGACCACAACAGAGCCATAGCTCAGGTAGGCAGGCCCCTTGGTGTGAGACATTTAAGGATGTTAATATTTTCAGAGATTTTTGCATATTATCCGTAATTATCTGTTTTATGTTTGTGAGATATTCTTCGCTTGTTTCATTTTCCTTCTTTTCGACTCCGTAAAAAATTAAATTACTTTCTCTCATTTTTATCTCCGTGAATTCTATTCTTTTCTCAATTTCTTGGATCCTTTCAGAATTCTTCGAGACAGTTTTAACCGTGTTTTCCATAGTATTCTCCAGTTGCTGTATGCGTCGATTTAATTTCTCAACTCCTTGCTCTATAGAAAGTAACCTTGTCTCTAATTTCTCCCCCCAGTCATCCATTTTATTCTAGAGTGCACCAATCAATTGTCGAATATCACTTTCCATACTTGACTCGAGCGTAGTTTGCCTAGTGGGCCTAGGTCCTGGATTTTGCTCTATGCCAGATATCAGTAATATAATCAAAATTATACATCTAAGATTTGACCCTCTGTACTGAATCTGAATCTTGAATTTCAGATTCTTAGCATAACCCGGATCCATTGCCAAACTATAATTTGCATAATTTTCAAATGAATCAAAATTTGCATAGCTAAAAGTTGAGTGAAGCTTGTTTAGCTGTAAATTTAAATAACTTATGATTAGGTTGACAATTGGCCTCATATTATGAGGAAATAAATTTACCAATATCACCTCAATCAAAACAAAAATAACTCTATTTTATAAAGTATGGCGAAAAAGAATAAAAAAATAAATTACCTAGCAGGAGCTGTCGTTTCACACAACCTTTCCATTTGAGAATCTTTTGTTTTTCATCTATTTTCATTATTTTTTCTAATTTTATTTTTGTTGCTGTTGAGCACAATCCATTTATGTTGCACTGCAAAATGCTCAATTGCTTGGAAGCTGCAAAGTTTGAAGTTTGTGGAGACTGTATTATACTTATTGGACAGAACCCTCTACCTAAGTCCTGAACGCGCCCCTGTTTATTCTGCGCGACGGGTGATGCAGCATGCAAATCAACATCTGATCTCATAGAATGGGGTTTTTAGGTGCAGCTTTCGTTGATCATGGCACCATGATCCAGGCACACTTTGGTGAAAGTCTGACTTTGCCTGTAGTTTGAGGCCGTTCCTAACATGGAAGCAGACGCCTTTGCTGCCGACTCTAACATGAGTACAGACGCAGCTCCTCCTCCGTATCCCTGGAGTGGGACCCTTGCTGAGGTCTATCAACAGGGTCAGTTGAAGTCAGGATTTTTAAAGAGGTCTACTCCTCTTCTAACAATGCTGCTGTTGGTCCGCGACTGCTTATTCGTCAGAGTTATTCTGCTTGTTTCGTAGCTGGCCTTCATATCTGAGGTCGTTCCCCTATCCCCCACCTGGGGACGTACCCTATAGCAGTCAGCTCTGCCAAGGGATCTTTTCTCTTGCGCCGTGAAGAGCTACTTCGGTGTCGTATCATCAATAGCGACATTGTCTTCTTGTAGGGAAGCCTTGACTTTGACACGGCCGTGGAACCCTGGAGCTAGTCTTTAAAAAATGTAGATCACAGCACCTAAAGCTTTGAGTTCTTTTTTGGCAATCCTCAGTTTGTCTTCCCTAATCTTCCCAGAATCTCCACCAGTTGTAACGTAGAAAATTAGGAAAGACGAACTTCAGAATTACACGGCAATTTATTTAATGTAAAACCAAATTAAAACTGATAAAATAGCAGAGAAGCAATGAGAAAATTCCCTTTGGGAGCTGTAACCCACAGCTTGACAATCTTGTTGCTACTAACATGTATCTGACGTGTTCTGTCAAGTATTTCCTCTGAGTCTTGGACGTCTGTCCTTAATAGCTTTGCATCCTTTTTCTTGCAGCATGAAGATCGGCTTTGTTGTCGTATCATCAATGGGGACATCGTCATTTTGGAGGGAATTCTTGGCTTTGACATGGCGGTGGAATCCTGGAGCCAGTCTCTGAAAATGTAGATCATTGCAGCCATGGCCTTAAGGGCTTCTTGGCAATCTTCAGTTTGTCTTTCCTAATCTACCCAGCATCTCCACAAAAATGTAACGTTAAAATCAGAAAAGACAAACTTCAGGATGACACAGCAATTTATTTAAGACACAAGCAAAATCAACATTTAAAAGATACAAGATAAGCAATGAAGGAAGTTTCCAGAGTAGCAAAATATAAATAATATAAATATTTTAAAAAATAATAATAATCTTCCATAAAATATAATAAATCCGTTGCTACCATATATTGCTAGATAGAAATATACAGCAACAAGAATAAAATCCTTAAAACTAATTACAAATTGTACACAAGAGGATATTCCTATATTTATTTTGGAAAAAAAAAACATTCGCATAGTTTGAATTACTTCCCAGATGTTGTTGTGGTTAGTATCTATAAAGTTGAACAACTTTTTATGACACTATGGACAAATATTCTCCAATTTAATCTGTTAGTGACTCTCAGCTCATCTAGTGACTTGCAGATACTATGTTACAATATGGACAAATATTCTCCAATTTAATCTGTTAGTGACTCTCAGCTCATCTAGTGACTTGCAGATACTATGTTACAATATGGACAAATATTCTCCAATTTAATCTGTTAGTGACTCTCAGCTCATCTAGTGACTTGCAGATACTATGCAATTTACCTTTATAAGTTTAATTTCTATGTATTTATTTTCAAGAACTCTGTTTTAAGAGTCCACCAAAATTTGGCAATAAGTTTTAGAATTGCAGTAGAACTTCTCCTCCGTGAGTAGATATCTCTACACAGGAAAGTTTTTATCACTAATACTTATCATTTTTAATAACTAGCAACTCGATGAAACCTCTCCTTAAAGAACACTTTGGCTATGCAAATTTGGCAATAAGTTTTAGAATTACAGTAGAACTTCTCCTCCGTGAGTAGATATCTCTACACAGGAAAGTTTTTATCACTAAAACTTATCATTTTTAATAACTAGCAACTCGATGAAACCTCTCCTTAAAGAACACTTTGGCTATGCAAATTTGGCAATAAGTTTTAGAATTACAGTAGAACTTCTCCTCCGTGAGTAGATATCTCTACACAGGAAAGTTTTTATCACTAAAACTTATCATTTTTAATAACTAGCAACTCGATGAAACCTCTCCTTAAAGAACACTTTGGCTATGCAAATTTGGCAATAAGTTTTAGAATTACAGTAGAACTTCTCCTCCGTGAGTAGATATCTCTACACAGGAAAGTTTTTATCACTAAAACTTATCATTTTTAATAACTAGCAACTCGATGAAACCTCTCCTTAAAGAACACTTTGGCTATGCAAATTTGGCAATAAGTTTTAGAATTACAGTAGAACTTCTCCTCCGTGAGTAGATATCTCTACACAGGAAAGTTTTTATCACTAAAACTTATCATTTTTAATAACTAGCAACTCGATGAAACCTCTCCTTAAAGAACACTTTGGCTATGCAAATAGGTGTCCTTTAGAAAGAGGTTCTACTTTACTAAATTCTTTCTAATTTTGTATAAATATGGAATTCATTTTAGAATCATTTCTTCAAGGTAATAAGACTAAATAAATAAATAGTGTGTGACATTTCGGTAACAGCGTTGTTACCATCTTCAGAAAAAATTACTGAAGTTCTGTAATGAAGATGTTAACAATATTGTTACCGAAATGTCACAATCTTTATTTATTTGGATTTGTTGTTGTTACCTTGTGTTTATAATCTATAATCCAAATTGTGCCTTATCAATCATTTCTTCAGTATACAATTGAATATTCATAGCTAATTTGATTTAAAAATATAAATTTACATGCTTAGAGATGCTGTTTAAAGATCCTATGGTGGCGCTATATTTATAGCGAGTTGTTTTTGTTGTTGATCTTGGAGCAATATTTTCAAATTTGTTGCTTCATCTATTTATGCCAGACTTTGTTTATTAAATTGTGCACAAGCAAATTACAGTAAAGATGGTTTTACATTTACCTTCATGCATAAACTCTACATTTGTACAAACTTTCCTGTGCAACCCCATTTTTATTTTTGGAAAATAAAAAATTTATATATTTTTTAACACTTTTTTCAACTCTCATTTAACAGCATCACCTATGACTGGTGTTGTTAGAACTCACTGTTAAAACATTTGGGACTTGGGAGCATAGAATTTTAATGTTATAAAAGTTGATATGGGATTCTCTTATATCAAGAGTTTCCAATTCTATTATAAATATACACACAAATATATAATAAATTGTGCATCAAGATTCGGATGCAAAACGATTTGATGAATAAAGTTAGTTCATATAAAAGTTACAAAGTGTAATTAATCAACACTTGGAAAAAAATAAACTAATTTTTTTTAAATTAAAAAATGTGCTTTTAAAATTCCATAATTAAGTTTTCATTTCAATTGTGATAAGGCACAAATTGGATTATAGATTAGAAACACAAGGTAATAAGACCAAATCCAAATAGATAAATAGTGTGTGACGTTTCGGTTACAGCGTTGTTACCATCTTCAGACAAAAGTATGAATGTGTAAAAGCCAGGACAAGGTGACTCGCGAGCCGTGCTCGAATGTAACTCCTGTAAATTGAGACGAAATAAATAAATAATTTCTCATTCAGTACTTTTGTCTGAAGATGGTAACAATGCTGTTACCGAAACATCACACACTATTTATTTATTTTGATTTGGTCTTATTACCTTGTGTTTATATAAGAGCATTTTAATTGTCCCCCCCATAAGTTCATATGAATGGAACCTGTTTGTTGTTGGATGTTAAGTGTAAGGCTTGCACAGATAGCGGCCAAGCTGGCGCTGTGCCCCAGCCAGGTCCACAAGATGATCATCTGGGGCAACCACTCCTCCACCCAGTACCCCGATGTCTCCCAGGCCACCGTGGAGATGGGGGGCAAGGAGGTGTCTGTGGGGGAGGCCCTCAAGGACAACGCCTACCTCGAGTCTGAGTTTGTCAACGTGAGTCACAGCAGAAACTTTTTGTACAAGAATCTAATTTAATCATCAACAACCAAGCCCCCCCCCCCCCCCATCTCTGAAAATTAGAACTATATTTTAATCACTATATAAATACTGTATCTAAAGAGACAAGGGTCACCTCTCCCGTCAAAATAGACGTCTAAACCAGATGCCATCTATTGACCGTCGCCGCAACTAGCAGCCTCGGGTCGGTGACAAAGCCACAACACCAGCTTTGGCAAACTGAAAAGCGTCCACCTAGAGACAATGGTTTCGGGCTAATGGCCCTCGTCAGTTTAGGGCGGACTCTTTAGATCAATTTCCTCCCTGGAAAATCTCCATCTATACTGTATATATATTTAGGTGAAAATATCAAGCTTCTCCAGGAGGTGGGGACAGGTTTATTTTTATATATAAAAAACCCAAATAAACCTTCCCTGAAGGCTTCACCTTAATATTGATACAAGGGTGACAATTTGGTTTATAGATTATAGCTGCAAGAAAATAAGATCTAATCCAAATGGATTAATAGTGTATAATGTTTCGGTAACCGCATTACTACAAAAATGTAACACACAATTAATTTATTTGGATTAGGTCTAATTTTCTTGTATTGATACAAGGGATTATTTTATCAAATATACATTTGGAATATACAGCTCATATACTGCAATGATCAGAAATTGAAAGAGGGAAGGCGTGACTCATCAGTGGTGATTAAATAGTGATAAAAATTGGAAATTAAAATGGCGAAATCACTGGGAGGGTTCACCACTGATGCCTTCCCTCTTTCAAATATTTAAATTATTGCAATATATAAGGGCTGCAGAAAATAGATTTTAAATATATATGTAGTAAACCCGTTGTGGAATGTGCTGGGCAGTCGTGGTAGTGGGTGCGTGATGTGGGATTCCCGCACTGGGACAGCAAGAGACAGAGGCAGGTCTAGATGGTAACTTCAAGAGGAAGAGGTAGACCACGGACGAAGGTAGTCGAACCACGGGTGTCGCGGACGCCTACATCGCGGATAGGGGTGAGAAATCCGACCGTATGACGGCGTGGCTCTGAAAACAACTAACTGAATAACTCCCTTTGTCCCATTGCTGGCCTCTTTATATACTCTGGGACGCTCGCATATGTGGCGATTCCTCATTGGCTACTGTAATCACGTTACTTTATGGCGCCAGGTTGTTTTTCGTCTGGCCTTTGTCATCTCTGGTCTACCTCTTTCTTTGTTTTATTTGCTTCCATTGTTCGATACATATTTTAATATATAGATATGGGGTTATATAATGAATATCAGAAGAAGGTTGTGAACCATATAACTCAAAATATACTACAGAATGTGCCCCCGGTGATGAAGGTTTGGTTGGGGGAATGACATGTAATGAATGATAACCTAACAAACCTATTATAAAAAATAAAAGAAATAATTTGTATACAAATTAGTTAAAATTATTATAAAGTTACAAGTTAAAAAGAGAAAGATGTTGTAATGGTGGTGTATCAATGAGAAAAAAAATCAAGGTTATAAAAATAAAAACGCACAAAATGAATGATAAAAGATTAAGAAAAAGTATATAATACAACATGGTAAATATGGTAAAATGATTCGTACAAGTAAAATAATATCTTATTGCATAAAATGTGAGCGGAGAAAAAGTTAGTTTATTGGTTGAACATATAATGTGACGCTAAGGTTGAAAAAGGGAAAGGGGGTATCTGAGCATGTTTCTGCAAGGTAGAATCCCAAGCATTCTGCAATGCAATGCGAACTTGTTTAAGTGAGGCATTGTTTTCATTAACAGAAGGCCCAAGATATTCCGTCTGCATCGTTAGCTCAGACAGTGAGAAGAAGTGGGAAGATTGATGGGGTAAAAGGTAGAGGTAGGAGGGTAAGAGGGATCCCTGTTGTCCATAATGATTGTGCCCGGTTGAATTATGAGAAAAAAAAAATGAAAAGTTGAAAAAATGGTGAATTGATATGATGAGTCGGGCGATGAGAAAATAAAAATAAAAATATCGCGCTGGATATCCTGAACTCATTATGGGGAATGGGTATAACGAGGAAGGATTGTTCCAGTCGGATTAATCAATGAAAAAAAACAAAAATGTTCGGCAAACTGGAATCCCTTGGAAGGTAGTTGGAGGTTTGAAGGATGTGGGAAAGGAGAGGTGGATGTAAGAGATTTATTGCTGTCATTTTGATTGTGTCCGGCTTGTGTGATGAAAAGAAATGTTGAAAAATGAAAAAATGATGAGCCGGACGATGAGAGGAAAAAAAAAATAAAAATCTAACAGGGTCTCCTGAGCTCACTGTGGGGAAATGTACAGCGAGGAAGGGTCTTCTAGTTAGTTTAATCAATAAAAAAAAAAAAGAAAATGGCTGACGAACAATAAACTCTTGATGGATGTAAAAGGTTGGGAGGAAAGGTTCATGGGATAGAGTTAAGAGGTTGTAAGGGAAGCGTCAAAAAATAACATTTTGAAAATCTATTAAGAAAAATAAAAATGATAAATGTTTTACCTGTTTATGAAATATTATAAATATTGTTAGTTGTAGGTTTTTTTTTAAAATGGTGCCTAAAATAGTTGAAGTTTTAAAATGCTAAGTCTAAAAATAAAAATATTAAAGGTAATAATATATAAAGGGTTGGTTGGTAGTTGAAGGCATTAATATAAAAATGATATTATCGATTAATAGTGAGATGTTTTATCCACATCTGTAAGTAAAAAAAAAAAAACAAAGTCCAACACCACAAAACTAGGTAAACTGTAAGTCTATTTACAATAAATGAGAGAAAAGCTAGCAAACCTATTAAATGTGAAATAATTTGGGGCACGAATTAGTTACTAGAATAAAAAATAAAGATAAAGGGGAGTAGTGGTGACACATTGATATAATATTATAAAACTACAAAAATATATAAGAGGAGTACATAGGAAGGATAAATTTAAAGTAAACACACACAATAGCGAAAATAAATATTTGGGAAAGTTGGTATACTAGTTTCAGTTTTTTGTTACTTAAGGTGCCTTAAGTATTTACAACATAGTTTCAGGGATGTAATACAGGAAGGAGGAGAAGTAGAGATAATAAAAGTAAAATAAAATATAAAAGAAAATTGACTTAAGCAAAAGGTTTGCGATAGGTAGTGACGCAGTGAGGAATAAAGGAAGAAGGTCTGAATTGGTTTCTGCAAAGGACATATCAGGAGTCCTGCCCTGCAATACGAGCTTAGAAGCGAAGTATTGTTTTCAGGGTTCAGCAATCTCAAGATGTTCAGTAAGTAGCATTAGATCAGATGGGGAAGGTAGGTAAGTTGAAAGAGTAGAAATGGGAAAGGTGGAGTCAAGAGTTGTCTGTTGCCAATGATGATTGAGCTCGGATTAAAAGTTTGAAAAAAAAGTAATAAAATGGTAAAATGATGGTTGTGATGATGATCCGAGCGTTGAGAAAAAAAAAAAAAACTCGAACTGGTCGCCTGAACTCATTGTTGGGAAATGTACAGTGAGGAAGTTAGAGCCAGCTGGTTGAATCAAAATTAAAAAAAATAAATGTTTGTTTGGCGATCAGGAGACTCTTGACTGCGGGAAATATGGAAGGTAAGGAAGGTAAAGGGTACTGTTGCCATTGATTGATTGAACCCGAGTTTGAGGAAAAATAATGAAATAAAGAATGCTGGGACGGCGACCTGGGTGTAAATTAAAAAAAGTCGGCAAACAGGAACTTTGCGATGGACGAGGGGTGGTTAGAACGAAGGCAAAGAAGGCCAATGGAGAATGATCAAGAGACGAGAGAAGTATGGAAGGCAGAATTGGAAGGATCAAGATATAAGAAGGGATAGTTGGTATAAGGCGTCACTGTTAAAACAAAATGTTTAAATTAAATTAGCTTAGACGTAGGCCATGGAAAATAAAAACAAATGATGTCAAAGAATATAAGGTTTCAGATTATATTTATATAGGTTGGCTAATTGTTTAGGGATGGAAGGAAAAGAAATATCTTAATGTAAAATAAATATCCTAAAATATATGGATTGATTCTAAAATATAAAATGGCACACATCAAGGATCGTAAAAATATAAATGAATAAGATTTTAAAATATATTAAGTATTTAGGTTAGTGTGTTCCCCACGTGATGCAATACTTATAAACGCAAATTAGACGATGTTTGGAATAGTGTCGTGGCGATGGACGCCATTTTGGGGATTTAATTTTTAAACGGGTTGACAAAACAATAAACTATCCTAACATTATAAAAATAAGATTTGCCATAAAAGGGATTTTATATAATTTTCCTATCCGTTTTAATCTGGCAGGTTGTTTGGTGGACACGAAGTCTAGAATACCGGTGTGCCAATTGCACGTGTTTCAAGTACAGGTGAACTGAAACTGGAGAGGTCAACATGGCCGCGCTAATCCTTTGTTGCCGGCAATGAAAACAAACAGGAGATGACACCGCTGTGGCGGGAGGACAGTAATATGATAGCTATTTATATAACATGGATTGTTTGCCAGTCTTTCAGGGCCTAGATTCCACTAATTCTATGCGAATAGTTGGGGGGACAAATGATTAAAAGGTTCGGAAAACCGATGAGCTATACTTTTTTCTATTGGACTAAACAAGTTGGGGTCTAAATGTCGGAAAGGCTCTATTATTCTATTTATTTTTAGGGGTTCTAATTTGGGTGGTGAAATATAGAGGACCTCTTCATTATAATATTGTAATTTATTTACATGCACAGTATCGCTATCATTACCTGTAATCCTTTTGGGTCTATTTATACGTACGACATTATCAGAAATTATTTCAGTAATTTTATATGGACCTGTAAAG
Organism: Cordylochernes scorpioides; assembly: GCA_030710605.1. NCBI lineage: Eukaryota > Metazoa > Arthropoda > Arachnida > Pseudoscorpiones > Chernetidae > Cordylochernes > Cordylochernes scorpioides. Next base: position 31,948,890 of record CP092883.1, read on the forward strand.
TAGGGTACTAACTTACCGCTATTTGGATGATGATACACCTTTACTAATACTAAATCTCCTGTATCAAAGTGTGGATTTTTATGTTTGTCATCATATTTAAGTTTCTCTTTGTCGTGTCTGTCATTTGTACGTTGTATTGCTAGTTTTCTACTTTCTATTATATTGGGATAGGTGGTCATTTAAGTCTGAGGGGATTATTAGCGGTGATTTGGTTTAGAAAAATTATAAAATAATGAATTTACGAATTTTTTTTTAAGAGAAAAGGTTATGGCATGGGTACAAAATACGATAGAGTTTCGTAAATAACAGTTTAACGCAGGTAGGAATGAAATGCGATGGGGTATGGAAATTTTAAGGTATGATATTTAGTTTTCGCATATTACATTTATAGTTGTATTTGTAATTGTGGGAAAAATGGGAGGCACATTTTGAGATGAGATGATTTAAAATTGATATTTATAAAAATACAAATCTAGGACTAGTTTTTAAAACTTTTAAATATTGAGAAATATCAATTGGAATAGTAATAAGTCAAGTAAAATAAAGAGCGTAATAAATTTAATTATTAATACTATGGCCATAAATAAGGTACTAAAAAAAAACATACAAATAAGTTTGCTGTGATGATATGAAATAATATGATTCGAGTAATTAAAATATAATATGATTTTTTATGTAAAATTGAAAGTTGCATATTTGGATAATGCCATTTTAGGTGACTTTAAGAAAGGCATGTAAGATTAATAAATTGGCAAAAATGCGTGATTGAATATTTCTTAAAATAAAATTGAAAATGATGAATTAAAGTTTATAATTTGATTAAAATAAAGTAAAAAGGATAAATGAGAGTGTGAAAGTCTTAAAAATTGAATAAAAATGCTATAAAAAGGTTATAATTGATTTTAAAATGCTTAAGGTGAAAATATAAGAATAAAATTTATGGGGAAATTGTTGAAACAAAGTTTAAAGTACCTTGAAATGGCTGATGCTGGCTGGAGTTGATCTCTGGAGATGGCTGTATGGAAGAAGGCTGATTGTTGCGTGGGATACGTCGAAAAGGGAGATGATGGCTTCCTCCACACGAGGCACGGCTAGTCCCCGAATGGCGTCTGCTAGGCGGCTTACTAGTTCGTCGCAGTGGGGCTGCATGTTGGTGAGGGCATCCGCGACGTGTTCGTCTTCGACCTTCGTCATCCTCTGCTTGTCCTCAGTCATCCTGTCGACTTTAACGGATTCTGTAGTAAACCCGTTGTGGAATGTGCTGGGCAGTCGTGGTAGTGGGTGCGTGATGTGGGATTCCCGCACTGGGACAGCAAGAGACAGAGGCAGGTCTAGATGGTAACTTAAAGAAAAAGAGGTAGACCACGGACGAAGGTAGTCGAACCACGGGTGTCGCGGACGCCTACATCGCGGATAGGGGTGAGAAATCCGACCGTATGACGGCGTGGCTCTGAAAACAACTAACTGAATAACTCCCTTTGTCCCATTGCTGGCCTCTTTATATACTCTGGGACGCTCGCATATGTGGCGATTCCTCATTGGCTACTGTAATCACGTTACTTTATGGCGCCAGGTTGTTTTTCGTCTGGCCTTTGTCATCTCTGGTCTACCTCTTTCTTTGTTTTATTTGCTTCCATTGTTCGATACATATTTTAATATATAGATATGGGGTTATATAATGAATATCAGAAGAAGGTTGTGAACCATATAACTCAAAATATAATACATATATGTGTTTAAAAAATATTATCACTTAAAACTACCCACCATGATTATCATGGCCTGTACCACGTGTACTAGGGATAAGCAAAAAAAAAAAACTTAAAATATACAGTAGAACCCCTCTATAGTGCTCATTCATAGCTTATTCACCGCCAGATTGGAACAACTCATCACTGCAAACATTACATATATCAATGAACAAATGTTGTTGTTGTTTCTAATCCCCTTGTGTAAAGATTACACAAATTCCACGAGTTCGTGCTCCACAAGCTGTTTCATGATAAGCAATGGCCTCTCCCAAATGTCTTGTTTAGTGCATCTAATGCAAGCCAAAATGTGTTCTGGAGCAGCAGATGCCAAGTTACATTTTGGGCAAGTGGGGTAGATTTTGTTGTTATTTTCTATCTTCAATGGCTTGAGATGGCCTGTTCTTGTTAGTGTGATTTGGTGCTGTCTGAAGTTCAGAGCTCCTCATGAATGAATGTAACAACACCAAATCCCAATTCTGCACACCTGACCTTTTGGTAGCAGCAGCACTGTTACAATCGACAATCTAAAGTGATTTGATGCTAGGGAATTGCTTAATATAAGACAGAAAATTGATGATTCCCAGGCTCAGTCTTAATTTAAGAGAATTCACTTTTTCACAAATCAACAAGATAAAATCCAGGGTAGTAAAATATGTGGGTTGTTTCCCCATTTTTAAAATTATTTTTATCATTGGGCTAGAGTTACTTTAGTCTGTGGTTGCCAAAACAACACATGTAGGGGTTCATTTAATCAGATATAATCCTCCATCAATAGTACAAATTGTTTAAAATGGAATTATTCAACACTTTCTCTTTTTTAGCAATTTAGGACAAATTTCTACAAGTAGTAAGCAAAAGACTTGCGAAGGCTTGACTAGTGAATCTTCTAACTGAGTTATTATTTTTTTATTTATCCCAAGTACATGTGGTGCAGGCTATGATAATCATGGTGGGTAGTTAGCGACTGCTTTTACTGTGAGTGCACCACATGTCTACACATGAGAAAAGTAGTCTCACTTTTGCACTTACAAATGTGCCAGAGCCTCGTTTGGTTACTTGCACTTGCTGGTAAGGTTGGACTTTTGCAAGAATCATGGGCCATTGGAGCATTTTTTTTTATTAGAAAAAAGTACCCAATGCAGGATTTGATCCTGGTTCATAGAGGTTGACAACCAACGGTTTAGACCACCCTTCCACAGATCCCCATTCACTGATTTTACCAATTGTATGAATCTAACAGATTGTTACAATTATTGTAGAGTTTTCTGCCTATATTGAAGATTGATGATGTGTTTAAAGAAACTATGGAACGAGACTTCGGTAATTGTAGAAATTTCACAATTACAGTGGTACCTCGACATACGAGCACCCCAACATACGAGTTTTTCGAGATACGAGTTCGGTTCGGTAGTGTTGAGGATATTAATCTGTGATTTTAAATGGGAATTTTGTATGGGGAAATTTGCTTCGAGATACGAGTAATTCAAGATACGAGCAAGGTTGCGGAACGAATTAAACTCGTATGTCGAGGTACCACTGTATTTTTGTCTGCTTCCCCAGCGCAGTTCTTTCAGGACAAGACAACAAATATAATCATCAGTTAAGGCAACATAACTAAATAATACATGAGCACTCTGTACAGAGATTTTAATTATAAATATAAAATGATAAAATTGTTATATTAATTGCATATATCTTCAGTGTTGGTTGTCTTGTGTCTCCATTTATCTGACTCTGGGGTAGATGTAGAGTAAGGCTGTTTGTGCAGACTGTTCAGAAACGCGGTGCTGCAGTGATTGCTGCGCGGAAGCTGTCTAGCGCCATGTCTGCAGCTAAGGCTGCTGGGGACCACATGCGTGACTGGTTCCATGGAACTACTAAGGTAGGATTGTTTTACGTGTGATCTCTATAACAAATTTATAAAGATTTTTAAATAAGGTGATAAAATGAAAAATATTTATAGTAAACCTTCAAGAATCATGTATGTCAACTCTCCAAGAAATCAAAATATAGTGTCAATTATTGTAGTTTCATCAACAAACATTTTGTGAATTTGAAAGATTGAGTGCATTTTTGCTGTCATTACATGGTTTGGGATCAATATACTATGTTATATAATATTTAAATGTAATGCTACTGTCCTATAAGCTTATGTCCATAGTTTACTTGAAAACCATTTCTAAGATTCCATCCTTCAGTGTAGCATATAAAAGCAGAATGATCCAATACAGTATTAGAGCTCTGAGAAGCGGTCTGGTGGATTAAATTGGCGAAACCGCTGGGAGGGTTCACCACTGATGAGCCAAGCCCTCCCAATATATTTTTTCATCGCAGTAAGGACAGTAGAAGTTTGTTTTATATATAAAAAAAACATTCGGACTTTTAAATCCTTTTATTTTATACTATGTTGTTTTATCCAGGGTTAAAATAATTGGGATTTATAACCCGGAACTTTGAAATTGTGATGTTATAACCATGTTGCTTCAATGTAGTTGATCACTTCATATTCTTAGCAATGAGAATTGATAAGATGGGAGATTACTTAGAGGAAGTAAAAAGAAGAATAGCACTAGGAAGAGATGCAATGATGAAATAGGACAAGAAAATGGCATTTCATTTGAGAAAAAGGAAGAGATCAAAACTACTTTATTAAAATTTTCATATAGGATTTTATATGTTTAAATACAAAATAAATGAATATATAAAAGATCATATAATAATAAATAATGAATGATTAAATTTGAATATATTAATATAATTGATAAATATACACATACAGTAAAACCCCTCTATAGTGAACCCCAATGGGACAGAGCTTTTGGTTCACTATAGTCACGGTTTGGCCTTTTTTTTTTTTTTTTTTACTTTTCTAAATTTTTAGACCGTATAATTAAAAAACAGCCATACACACTGGAAAAGGCAGCCACTTAATAATGGTCACTTTGTTTTAATTCCCTAAATTGACCTATTTCTTTACAGTAATGCTGAATTTTAAAACAAGTCATTTGATAACACTGATAGACAAAACTTAAGGAAGTTGTACCTTATAGCATATACAGTAAAACCCCTCTATAGTGAACCCCAATGGGACAGAGCTTTTGGTTCACTATAGCCACGGTTTGGCTATTTTTTTTTTACTTTTCAAAATTTTAGACCGTATAATTAAAGGACAGCCATACACACTGGAAGAGGCTTTCTCTTAATAGTGGTCACTTTGTTTTAATTCCCTTAATTGACCAATTTCCTTACATTAATACTGAATAATAATAGAAATCATTAGATGATAGGTTCTTCTTATCATTAACATACATGTACCCCTATGTCTAATTTAAAAATCAAGACAAATCCTAGGCAAAGTTTTATTAAATATATATTCAAAGATATAAAATGATTTTAAAGCATCATTATCAGATTATATAATACATTGTTCACTTGGAAAAATGGCTCTAACACCTTATTGCTTCAAAGCATTCTTCAAGCATTGCACCATTCAAATAAAGTTAGTGTTTTTCTTCCATTTCATTTTCCCACATATTCTTCTAGGTCTAGATTTCGTGTTTTTTTTTTTTTAACCTGTCATGCAAAACATTGCTGACTTTAAAATTACCATAGTTAATGGCATAAAAATAGCTTTTGTTTCATCACGGGACCATTTATTTGGATTTTTTTTTTTTTTAGCCCTAAAACGTACGATCGCGATCGCGGTAAAAGTTGAGGTTGATTCCTCTTTGTAACAATTTTTAATAGCTTTATATTTTATCTTTTATAATAGAAAAGTTATATTCTCTTATTTTAATATGTTCTTACATTTTGCCTGTGTTGTTTCACTTTGAAAAGTTCTGAAAATGGCCTTTTTTTTTAAGAAATAACGCTTTTGTTTTTAAAATGCCTTTGTTTTCTTCATTTTGGAAGCCATTCGTATTTTTATATTTCAAATTTAATGGATGCAAATATATTCTATTTAATAAAAAGTATAATGTGTTAAAATTTATACAACATACAGCAAAAAAGTGCAAAATTCAAAACAAACAATGCCGCTAAATGTATTGTTTTGAAATTGCGATCTGCGAGGTGAAACATGCTCAAAATTTTGTTGTTTTAATTTTTTTTTTAATTACAATTCTAAGTTCGTTATAAGCATAGTATTTTTGATAGATTTTATCATTTTGGGACCGAAAATAGGTTCGTTATAGGGGTAGTTCGTTATTCTAAAAATCGCAAAGTTCGTTATAACGATGGTATTTTAAATGGAATGGAATTGGGAATCAGCGTGGGTTCGTTATAAGGGAAGGTTCGTTATATCCAGGGTTCGTATTAGCGGGGTTTTACTGTATATATATATATCTCTCAGAGTTATTTTCTGAATCCCGATATATATATGCTATAAGGTACAACTTCCTTAAGTTTTGTCTATCATTAGCATACATGCTTATATATATATATATATATATACCTCTATGTATCATTTAAAAATTAAGCCAAATCCCTTACACAAAACTTTATTAATTATATATTTAAAAGGTATAAGAGTATTTTAGAACATCTTTCTCAAATAATATAATGCTAAATTTATTTGAAAAAATGCCTCTAATACCTTGTTGTTTGAAAGTGAAAAGTAAAATTTGAAAATCAGAATTGTCTTAAAATATTGTTATTTCCATCAAAGGAATAAAGCTCCGTGTATTCTGAATCAATTGAAGATGAATCAAAAGTTTCCAATTCAGAAAAATTGGACACGAAACATGTTGATACGATAGCGCGATCGGTAAAATTGTGAATAAAAAACGCCAATTTACAAACACAAAATCGGTGGTAAAACGGCCGGCCAGGGAGAATATCTGCGAACCCTGAATGAGTCATATACCTAACAAGGCTTCCCTTCTAAAAGTAGGACTCTAGTGTGGTAGTTTTTGAGAATTTATAAGTCGATTTTTGTTTGTGGCCCGTGAGACACGGGGCACTGTTTTTTTTTTGTTTTTTCTTCCAATTCCAGTTTCCACATATTCTTCTGAGGTGTAGATTAAGTTTTGTTTTTAACCTGTTATTCAAACCATTTCTGGCTCTAAAATTATTTGGAATTATTTTTTATCCTAGGTTAAACTTTTATAGAATGCTTCTAAAGTGCATGCTGCCACTATTTTTTTAGAACGCCATTCTTTGTTTCTTTTCTTTATTTTGGAAGCCATTTGTATTTTTTAATTTTTCTATTTAAAAATTGTAGAATGCAAAGATATTCTATTAAATAGAAGTATAATGTGTAAAAATGTACACAACATACAGCAAAAATAGAATGGAAATCAAAACAAATAATGGCGATAATTTTTTTTGTTTTAAAATCGCGATCCGTGAACTGAAACATGATCAAAATTCACTTGTTTTAAAATTTTTTTAAATCACAATTTTAAGTTCATTATAAGCCTAGTATTTTTAATAGATTTTATCATTTTTGGACCGAAAATAGGTTCGTTATAACGATGGTATTTTCAATGGAATGGAATTGGGAATCGCCGTGGGTTCATTATAAGGGAAGGTTCGCTATATCCAGGGTTCGTATTAGCGGGGTTTTACTGTATATATATAATATATACAAGGTCTTCATTGGTAGTGCCCACAGCGGGAAAGATTCCACCACTTGTGGACAGCTAGAGTTCTTTCCCACAGAGTGGGCAGGTCGATATGAAGGCTGGCACTACCCAACTCAAAAAGGAAGAGAATTGTAGAGACGTTGGTTTTTCCTGTAGTCACTTATGGATGTGAGAGCTGGACTCTCAGAAAAGAACCAAGAAAAAGAAAAAAGTTTTTGAAATGTGGTGAAAGCTATTATTCAGAATAACCCATGGACAGATAAAAAGACTTCAATCTTGAATGAAATTATTCCAGGTAGATTGCTTGAATTCCAAATATGTAAGCAAAGCCTAACCTACTTCGGATACATAATGAGTGTGAATGGATTAGAAAATATGTTAATGTTGGGAAAAAAATGAGGTAAAAAGAAAGAGAGGAAGATCTCCAATGAGCAGGCTGGAAGGGAGCTACCAGAAGGTTCACTTCATGAGCTGCGAGTGATGGTTGCCAACAGATAAAATTGGAGAATATTTGTCCATATAGTTACCAAGTGTCAACTTGATGGACGCTAACCATGTTGCTGTTATTACAAAATTCCACTGTAGTTAATTCGATTTAACTGTATTTATTTTTAATATTGAGGAATATGCAGCAGTAAGACTATCTGGAATGAAAGGAAGAAATAAAAAGCCAGTGTGAGAATGATATAACTACAGAGCCAGTTGGGCAAATCCAATGAATTAGTGATCTACAGCAGAACCTACTAAATGTTACAACCAGTATGATTTCACTTTTGTACTTTTTTTTTTTTTACCTAGTTTTATGTTCCAATGCATATTTGGCCATAACTACAGCCTTTTCCTTGATTCATAAGGAAGCCTCTAGGACCAGCCAATGAGGTTTAGCCTGTACCACACTGATGATAGTTAATAGCCTGAATATGTGAATGGTTGACTTTTCTTGATTGTTCAAGAAAGGATATTTGGCCAATATTTGTTGAAAATGGAGGATTAGCTGATATTTATTCCAATAGACAGGGCAAGTCATTGACACTGTTCAGCTGCAAGGTCAGGAGATATTAATTTTGCTGCCTGATCCCAGTACAATTTCATTTTTATTCTATTTAAAAGCCATTTTTATACATATTTTGTAGCTAAATGTGTGAGGGGAAGAGATCTTATGTGAGTGAAAGCGTGCTATTTTGAAAATCTATTTAATAAATTCAACCTCATAACTGAAAGTGGACTTTAATTGTTATTGTGTTTGTCATGTCAAGTTTGGCTTTTCCCTCAGCAGAGCTGACAGGGTATGTCCCCAGGTGGCAGATAGGCGAATGACCTTCAGATATGAAGGCCAACTGCAAAACAACCAGAATAACTCTGATGAATAAGCAGTCTTGGACCAAAAGCAGCATTGTTAGATATAGGAGAAAGACCTCTTTAAAAATCCTGAGTTCAACTGACTCATTTGATGGACCTCAGCAAGGGTTCTTCTCCAGGGATACGGAGGAGCTGCGTCTGTACTCATGTTAGAGTCTGCAGCAAAAGCATCTGCTTCCATGTTGGGAACAGCCTCAAATTACCGGCAAAGTCAAACTTTCACCAAAGTGTGCCTGGATCATGGTTTATGATCAGCGAAAACTACACCCCATACCATGAGATCAGATGTTGATTTGCGTGCTGCATCCCGCAGAATAATTAAAGGGGATAAGAAATAACAACAAATTGACTTTTAGTGACTATGGACCAATATTCTACAATTTGATCTATTAGTGACCCAGCTCATCTAGTGACCTTACAGCAGTTATAGCTACCTATGCTAGGATATTATATAGCTCTGGCATAGCGATCCTTCTATTAATGCTGTTTGTGTATGTTGTATTACTTTGTAACCAATAAAAATCATTTTCACACAAGCTTTGAATTTAAAAAAGACATATCCTGACTGCTTGCATGAACATTTGCATAGATGGTGTGTGTCCAGGACGACTGGGTTTCCATGGCAGTAATCTCCGATGGCTCGAGCTACGGAGCCCCGGCTGATGTCATGTTCAGCTTCCCAGTCCGCATCAGCCCTTCCGGAGAGTGGAACATCGTGAAGGAGCTGGAGTTGAACAAGGAGACCAAGGAGCGGATTGAGGTGACGGCCAAGGAGCTCTTGGAGGAGCGGGACATGGCACTTTCAGTGTGTGAGGATTGACTAGCACGCCCAGCCAAGTTGTAGTCTCACACCACCACACAGAGTAAAACCTATTTTTGACCATTAGCTAGCTGTGTGCTCATGACCAAACATATCAAGACTGCTGCCTTGGCTTAGCTGCCAAGTGCCTTAAATCCCTTCTTACCTTGGCTCACTCCCATTAGACCTACAACTCACCTATAAGCTAGTGTAAACCTGGGCTATTTCTGTAACACCAGCCCTTCATTTTCTATAAACAATCAACTTCACCTACAATTCACACCAAAATAGAATTCAAAGTGATTCACCAATTTTTTTGGTAACTTCTTTTTTTTTTTGGAAATTTTGCTGGGAGTAAATTTATATAAAAAAGCATAGGGCTCCTCTCCTGTCAAATTAAACTTCAAAACTAGATGCCATCTATTTTGAGAGGAGCCATATGCTTTTTCAGTTCATTTATTTTTTGGATCTTGTTAACATATAACTATATTAATTATGAAAAGAACAAATTTCTTCATTCAACCTCAATTTTATGTGTGCTTTTGTATACAATTATTTAATGTTTTTGTAAAGCCCTTTCTATTGATTTCAAAATGTAATTTAAGATTTGTAATTCTTAAATGTGAAGATTACTGTGAAACCTTTTAGCTGATTTGTATTTGCCCTTTGATCAAGAATTTTAGTTTAGAAAGTAATAAACTTCTCTCTAGGGTGTTGGTGTCTGTTTGAAGCTTTGCTGTTTGTCCGAGGCTGCCAGTTTGCCATTGATTGTGTAACCAACATTTTTAACCCCTTGTATATAACAAGTTGTTATTTGCCAAAATTGCTATTTTTGTGGAAGCTTCAACATAAATAAATAAATTTTTTCTTTGACCAAACTTAATTGGCTGTCCTTTTTTTTTGTTGTTTTGTAACTGATTAGCTAAATTTTCACAGGTGTTTTTGAAACCATCTATCCTCTAACACTGATAGCTTGAGAAGCATTGTCCGTAGTTTCAAGTGTGATTTATGCAATCAATATATTTACTATAGTCAATGAAACATAAATACAGTAAAATCCTTCTATAGTGAACCCCATTGGGACAGAGCTTTTGGTTCACTATAGCCACGGTTTGGCCATTTTTTTTTTTTTACTTTTCAAAATTTTTAGACCCTATAATTAAAAGACAGCCATACACACAGGAAAAGGCTGTCTCTTTATAGTGGTCACTTTGTTTTAATTCCCTTAATTGATCTATTTCCTTACATTAATACTGAATAATAAAAGAAATTATTTGATGATAGGTTCTTCTTATCATTAGCATACCTGTACCTCTAAGTCTAATTTAAAAATTAAGACAAATCCTAGGCAAAGTTTTATTAATTATATAATCAAAGATATAAAATGATTTTAAAATATCTTTATCATATTATATAATACAATGTTTACTTGAAAGAATGGCTCTAATACCTTGTTGCTTCAAAGCACTCTTCAAACATTGCACCTTTCAAATAAGTTAACAAGTATTTTTCTTCCATTTCATGTTTCCACATTCTTCCTAAGACTGAATTTCGTTTTGTACCTGTCATGCAAAACATTGCTGGCTTTAAAATCACCATGGTTAATGGCATAAAAAATAATTTTTGTTGCATCACGGGCCCGTTTATTTGCAAGTTTGTTTTTTTATATCCCTAACATGTCTTATCGTGGCAAAATTTGAGATTGATTCTTCTTTGTAACAATTTTTAATAGCCCCCCCCCCCTCCCCCCTTCCATTTTATTTCTCATAATAGAAAAGTTATATTTTCTTAGTTTAACATGTTTTTTTTTTTTTAGTAATAACGTTTTTGTTTTTGGAATGCCTTTGTTTTCTTTATTTTGGAAGCCATTTGCATTTTTCCTATTTAAAATTTGATGGTTGCAAAGATACTCTATTTACTCTATGATTTGTAAAAATGCATACAAAATATAGCAAAAAATAGAATGTAAATAAAAACAAACAATGCTGCTAAATTTATTGTTTTGAAATCACAATCGGTGAGCTGAAACATGCTTAAAAATTTGTTGTTTTAAATTTTATTTTATATTACAATTATAAGTTTGTTATAAGCGTAGTATTTTAAATATATTTTATCATTTTGGGACCTAAAATAGGTTCGTTATAGGGGTAGTTTGTTATATTAAAAATCGCAAAGTTCGTTATAACGATGGTATTTTCAATGGAATGGAATTGGGAATCGCCTTAGGTTCGTTATATCCAGGGTTTGTATTAGCGGGGTTTTATTATATTTTTATTTATGCCTTTCCATTATCCAACTTAGGTTTCTTATTTGATCTCTTGTCCCTCTCCTTCTGAAACCTTCTTGATCTGATGGTAGTTCTCTTTACACAAAGTTATTAGAAACAACAATTATACACTGATGATCACTAAGATTATGTTCCCTCGGCAGAGCTGATTGCTACAGGGCGCATCCCCAGGTGGCGGATAGGGGAATGACCTTCAGATATGAAGGCCAGCTGCTAAACAAGCAGAATAACTCTGACGAATAAGCAGTCATGGACCAACAGCAGCATTGTTAAAAGAGAGGAGAAAGATCTCTTTAAAAATCCTTAGTTCAACTGACTTCTCCAGGGATACGGAGGATGCGTCTGTACTAATGTTAGAGTCGGCAGCGAAGGTGTCTGCTTCCATGTTAGGAACGGCTTCAAAATATAGGCAAAGTCAGACTTTCACCAAAGTGTGCCTGGATCATGGTGCCAGGATCAAAGAAAGCTGCACCCCTTCACCCCATTTCATGAGCATGGAATTTGTGTAATCTTTACACAAGGGTTAAGAAACAGCAACAACAAGATTATGTTGATAACTAATTTCTTTAGAAACAAATACTGTATTGTGAAAAAATAATACAAAAGTGAAATTGCACTGGAAACAGGTGGATAAATTTTTAAAAAGGCATAAACACAGGATAATAAGACCAAATCCAAATAAATAATAGTGTGTGATGTTTCTGTAACAGCGTTGTTACTGAAACGTCGCACACTATTTATTTATTTGGATTTGGTCTTATTACCTTGTGTTTATAATCTATAATCCAAATTGTACCTTATCAAGAAAAAGGCATCTTCACATAATTTGGTGTTCTCTGTCCTTCCAGCCTAAACACCTGTTTCAGGATGTCCCAAAGACCAGCGTTTTTGTTTGTTGAGGTACAGCTTCCACCACACTGACGAGGGCCAACAGCCCGAAATGCATATGTCGTTAACTTTTCTGGAATAATTAAGAATGGGTATTTGGCCAATTATGAAATAATTAAAAATCAATGATTAGTTGAGAGAGATGTTTATTCTGACAGATGTCACAAGCCATCAAGCAACTTTTAGTTTTTCACCATTACAGAATGAGGATCAAGTGTCAGAGATATCCCTTTAATACAGAGAACAAAAAAGCCTAATATCAATTTAAATTCATCTTCAAAAAGTTGTTAAAAATTATCCCTATTACACATGGTACAGACCATGATAATCATGGTGAGGGGTAATAAGTAACTGCTTTTACTGTAAGTGCACGACAAAAAAGTGAAATGCCTTGAATCGAAGCTATGATCTTTTATTAGAATTAGAATTTTATTATTTTAATGCCCTTTGAGCTAAAGAAGCACTGCATGCTGATTGACTTATAACCTCAATGCTGAATAAGGTCATGTGACAGTAAACACGCAATCAGAGGTGGAATAAAATACATTTCCAGAAAAATGTTTGGTTACTTACATTTGCTGGTGGGGTTGCAATTTCGAAAGAATTGGAGGCAATTGGAGATTTTTATATATATAAATTAGAAATAAAGTGCCCAATGCGGGATTTGAACCCGGGTTGTAGCGGTCGAAAACCAACAGTTTAGAAGGACCCTTGCACTGATCTCCTTTTTTAAAAAGTAAAGTTAGAGAAAGACAAAAAAAAAATTAAAATAGTTCTAATATAACTGCTAAAAAAGTGAAATGCCTTGAATCGAAGCTATGATCTTTTATTAGAATTAGAATTTTATTATTTTAATGCCCTTTGAGCTAAAGAAGCACTGCATGCTGATTGACTTATAACCTCAATGCTGAATAAGGTCATGTGACAGTAAACACTCAATCAGAGGTGGAATAAAATACATTTTCAAACATTGAAGCCTCATGAACAAAAATTAAGGAAGTGGAAAGTCTTTGAGGTCGCCGGTGGTTTTTTCTTTGAAGAAACATAGGCAATTTTATTTACACTTTTTATCTCGTGTGTCTTCAATAAAGGTCACAGTGTATCAAATATCTTTCAGAGTTATTCTCTGAATCCCGATATACACGTTAAAAGGTACAACTTCCTTAAGTTCTGTCCATGAGTGTATCTTTAGCAAGATTGTTTTACTTAACAACTTTCTCTGTCTTCTCCCAGTTTGTACATTTTCAGACCTAGCAATGATTTTAGGCATGTGTAATATTAAGATATTTATATATACAGTAAAACCCCTCTATAGCGAACTCCAATGGGACTGAACCTGTGGTTTACTATAGCTATGGTTCATTATAGATGCAATAGTCCACTGTATTATAAAATAATAATGGGGATTAATTCAGGTTGTTATAAGGGAAGGTTCACTATATCCCAGGTTTGTTTTAGCAGGGTTTTACTGTAAGTGTATTTTAAATATCACTTTCTCTCTCTATATATATATAAAATGTATGTTTCATTATAATAAAGACACAAGGTAATAAGACCAAATCCAAATTTAAAAAATAGTGTGTGACGTTTCGGTAACAGCGTTGTTACCATCTTCAGACAAAAGTACTGTGTTACCTTGTGTTTATAATCTATAATCCAAATTGTGCCTTATCAATTATAATAAAGAGTGATGCATATTTCTTAGATATGTTTACACTTATTATATATGAAGGATGAATAATTTTTTTAATTAAAATTTCTTTGGCTAACTTATTCAAAATTTCTTTTGAGCTTTAAAGTGCCATAGTGAAGTAAGTTTTATCATATAATTAATTTTTTTTTTTAAATAAATTATTCTTTTTTTTTAATTGTGCTTGCAGTATTATCTTGAAATATATAGAAAGTGCAATAGTCAAGAAACTACCTCATTCTAGGTAATTAAAAAATCATGAAAGTTGTGGCTGTATTGTGTCTCCTCGCAAGTAGTTTTACTTTGCAACAAACAAAAAGAACCTAAACATTTATAGTGAATGAAAACATTGACGCAAATGTTTCTTTTAACATAAATCAAACTTCTACTGTCCCTACTGTTATCAAAAAATATTGGGAGGACTTGGCTCATCAGTGGTGAACCCTCCCAGGGGGTATGCCAATTTTTTTTTTTTTTATTCTACCAGACCGCTTCTTTAGAGCCCCAATATTGTATTGGATCATTCTGCCTTTATATGCTGCACCTAAGGGTGGAATCTTGGAAAAATGGTATTTAAGCAAACTATAGACATACTCTTTTAGGACAGTAGAATTGCATTTAAATATTTGCATTGAGCACTGCTCTTCCTCAAACAATAAGGACAAGTTAGGCATAAATTAATACAAAGCAATAACGCGCTATCTATATATAGCAAAAACATTTAGTTAAAACAATTGAAATATTTAAAGGGGGTCGGTGGAAGGCTGGTTAAACCGTTTGGTTTTCAACCACTACGACCCGGGTTCGATTCCTGCTTTGGACACTTTTTCTGTTTTAAAAAAAAAAAATTTAAATGCTCCAATGGCCCCCGATTCTTGCAAAAGTCCAACCCCACTAGCGAGTGCAAGTAACCAAACGGGGCTCTGGCACATTTGTAAGTGCAAAGTCGAAATGCTTTCACATGTTTCGACATGATTTTCATGGCTTGTACCACGTGTACTAGGGACAAGCAAAAAAAAAAAAAAGACTAGAATAATCATATTATAACCAGGTTTTTGTTATAAAAGGGGCTGTTATAATGTGGTTGTATTATAAACCAACTGCTGGCACTGGATATAAGTGGTGTCAACTTCCATAAGTAAGCACTCGTGGCGTGTAGAGTTTGCATTAAGTGAATGTTGCACGTGGGAGAAATAAATGTTGATACTCACTCCAGGCTAGCGACACCTCTCTACAAAGGGTAAAAGAGGACACCTCTCTTTCTTAAAGGGGAAAGAATTATAGTTTCAACCTGGATGTGTGTATGATGCCAAATGTCATTTTCACAATTTTTTTTTTTTCTTATCCTTTTAGTCTAAATTAGACAAGATCTTGGAGGTCGTGCTCGTAAAGAAGCTCAAGAACTCTTCTTGGTTCTCTGTACAGGGATTTTTTGTCCTTTCCAATGCAATTTAGTAAATGTTGGGGAGTGGCCTCTTCGGTTTTGCACCTAGTGCACATAGGGAAGCTTTTGGCTCCCTCTTTATAGACTAGAGGGTGCAGGTGTCCAGATTTCCATCTGGCCAACTGTGTAGATTCCCTTCTGTTCAGTTGGAGGGTCTGTTTTTTGGGGTTTTCTACCTGGTACCAAGAATGATGGAAACTATCTCTATGGTTCCTTATTAGTTGTAGTTTCCGTTTGTTAATATGGTCCCTTGCTGAAAGGTAGGTCTCGGAGTTCACCGCATCAGGATGTCCAGCTGCTCCTTCCTTTGCCAATCTGTCGGCTTCCTCATTTCCAGGGACTCCCACGTGTATTTTCACAATAAAATGTGTAAATAACAGAGACCACTTGGTAATCATAGAAGGTAGGAACTGTTGGTACTGGATATAAGTGGTGTCAGCTTCCACAAGTGGACACTCACTCCATCCTAGAAGACACCTCTCTACAAATTACTTCTCATCTCTCACCTCTCTTTCTTGAGGGGACATTTGAGTTCTGTATCTAGGTGTTGTTATCAAAAACTATTTCAGTTTATCAAGTTGGTCAAAGATAAAAATATCGAAGATTCAATACTTTTGAAAGAACTATAGTTCCGCTTTACATACCCAAGATAGAGGATACTGTGACTGCTGTGATAGAGATGCATGCAGACAACTGAGGCTCTTCATTAGACACAACAACTATACTTAGTCTAGCCATAAATTTTGTTACAAAACCAAATCAGTGATAAAAATTTTAATTTGACCGCATGAAGTATTCAAAATACAGTAGTTTTTATTTGAATATCTCGTGCACACGTGTTTAGAAAAAAAATCGGAATATATTTGTTTTTTGATAATGGATTGAGGTGTTAAAGAAAACCGTATAGCTGTAATAGCCTTACATAAGGTAGGCCAAAGTCCTTCATCCATTTTTAAACTTTTTACAAAATTTGAATATTACACGTCAATTTTTATTATCGAACCATTGAAAGGTTCAACAAG
Source organism: Cordylochernes scorpioides (assembly GCA_030710605.1). Lineage (NCBI taxonomy): Eukaryota > Metazoa > Arthropoda > Arachnida > Pseudoscorpiones > Chernetidae > Cordylochernes > Cordylochernes scorpioides. The sequence continues at coordinate 31,965,715 of CP092883.1, forward strand.
GCTAGCACTATTAATGACCTTAAAAGAACTGGTCGACTGCGCGTGCAACGAACGCAAGTAGCTATAAAAGCCATTCGCGAAAGAATTTGTTGAAATCCATGCCGCAAACAAAAGAACTAAGCAAAGCAGATGAATTTAGCTCCAAGAACCGTTTCCAGAATAATCAACAAAGACCTTAGACAGAGAGCTTTCAAATGACACACCCCTGCTCTTAGAGATATTAGAAGGGTTAGATCAAAAATGTTGTTGGCGCGGCATGATGGTCGGTGGCATGAAAGAATCCTTTTCACAGATGAGAAAATTTTCACTGTCAAAGAAAAGATTAATCGTCAGAATGATAGGATATATGCTCATAGCTCTCTAGAAGCTTCTTTGAAAGTCAGAAGACTTGAAAAAAGTCACCATCCTTCTTCTGTCATGGTTTGGTGGGAAGTTAGCTACCAAGGTGTAACAGATCTCCACTTCTGTGCCAAAGGGGTAAAAACTACAGCTAAAAACTATCAAGAAGATATTTTGGAACAATTAGTAAAGCCTCTGAATACAAAAATGCTTAATGGAGAACATTGGATATTTCAACAAGATTCAGCTCCTGCTCATAAAGCTAAGTCAACTCAACAATGGTTGGAGACGAATGTTCCGGAGTTCATAAAGGCCAATGAATGGCCCTCTGGAAGCCCTGATTTAAGCCCCCTTGATCACAGTTTGTGGGCATATTTAGAGGATAAGGTGTGCTATAAAATATATCATAATTTGGATCAATTTAAATCAGCAATGGAGAGAGCAATGAAAGAAATACCCTTAGAAAAGGTGCATGCCGTCATAGATCAGTGGCCTGAACGTTTGAGACCCTGTGTCAAAAATAAGGGAGGACATTTTGAATGATTGTATATATTTAAAATCTATGTCCTATTGGCTAATAAAATATGTATTTATATTCCATTATTTTTTGTTCTTCATCATTTAATTTATAAAATTGTTTGTAACAGAATCTATAGCTAGACTGTGTAGTTCCAACCTGGATGATGTCAAATGTCATTTTCACAATAAAATGTGTAAACGACAGAGACATTAGAGTCATTT
>CP092883.1:31966894-32049636 GCA_030710605.1 Cordylochernes scorpioides
TCATACTTACATTGGTAAAAAATATATACAAACACTCAATTTTCTTTAATAAAATATAGCTATATTCTTAAGGATAAACGAATTTGCTCGTTTACTTCTGCATTGTTTACCCTAGCAACCGAATGATGATGATATTCACAGATTATATTTTTTATTTTAAAAATCGAGTAACTGGAAAATTGAATATTATAAAATATTTTAATCAGTATATATGTATAAATAAATTTTAAAGGCATATTATCAAGACAAAAATGTTTTGTAATTTTCTATAAATAAAACTTTGAAAATAAATAAACAAATAAAACACAACATCGCTTCTTTCACGTTGGCCCCTTTGATAACCTTAATACATCTACCAAAATCAGAACATTTGTCTTTCCTCTACGTAAAGATTGAAAGATGGTATGCCTTTTTTTACCTTTTATATTTTCCCTATTTAGAAAAATGTCTTTGAATATTTCTAAAATCTTTCAGACCCCCCCCCCCCCCCTTTTTTTTTGTCACTTTTTAGGTCCTTCCTTAATTGTGGTACATTCATAAGTTCACCGGGAAAACCTTTCGCAACTTTTAACTTTTTTACACGTAGATCAATGCATTTTTAGATTATCCGCCTATATTTACAAATCGTTATAATAATGGAATAATAATAATAAGAAAAAAAAAATAGTTAAAAGTATAAACACTATAATAATGATAATTAAAACTTTGTAAAAAAAATGTTCAAAAATATTCTAAATACTTTCTATACAAATTCATCACGCATTTACTTTAAAGTAGATATTCTATTTGATATATATAAATATCACATTTGAAATATATATGCTTAATTAAATTCTGTCAAAAGTTTATCAAAAATGATATACTGGAGACATTAAAATAATATGATTACTCCCTTCCCCTCATCAAAAAAATGTTATTTTCTTTAGATTATTTTAATATTTGAAATACATATTTTTCTTTTAAAAAATCAAAGAGAATAAATCCTTATAATCTCCACTCCAAGCATAATTTTTTGCTATGTTGATTAGAGTCTAGCCTCAAATCATACCATTTATAATTGAACCTCACTATAACAACATACTTGGGGACCATGTTGTTATAATGATGGTTGAAACAATTTGACTTTCAACCAGCATTGCTATATTAAAGTGTTTATTAGGTTTTGGGAGAGTGGTCCACAGAGTGTGGACACACAAAACACAAAAAGCTTCAATTGCCCCCGATTCTTGCAAAAGTCCAGCCCCACCAGCGAGTGCAAGTAACCAAACGGGGGGCTCTGGCACATTTGTAAGTGCAAAGTCTAACTGCTTTTCACATGTGTAGACATGTGGTGCGCTTACAGTAAAGCAGTCGCTAACTACCCACCATGATTATCATGGCTTTGAGATAAGAAAGAAGAAGAGGGAGAGTGGTCACAGAGTGTGAGCTCTAATAACCAGATATTGGGAAAAGGTTATTTGATTGCTAAATTCTCTAATGTGCATAGAGGTCAGATTTCACTACCTATAGTCATATTTAGGTTGAGGCGACTAAGATCTATATTATATTTTGTATATTTTATACCAAACTAGTCTCACTTTTAGCATAGCCAATCAGACTTAGTGAGAATTGAATACTCAAGGTCTTACTCTGGTTATAAGTGTTTTTACAATAGTTTTATTCCAGAATAATATTTCTCCTGAAATTTTTATTCAAACAGAATAGTATACATTACTCAAGTCTGAATTACATCAACACTCTCTTAAAAGACGATCACCTTCAAATCATCAAAAATGAAGCCATATATTGCAAGCTTTGCGGAATAACAACTACTGAGGAGGACTGAGAAAAATTGAAGGTCATTAATCAGATAAATGTTGAACCAGTTCAACTAATTAAAATCACATAAGAAAAAAAAAAACACAGCTATAGAACAATATAACTATCATAAAGCGGTCTTGGGAAAAATAACCTCACAAAAATAACTCTCTTCTCATACCCTTAATTATGTAAATTTTTGGTTTCATTTTACTTTTTTTTTGTCCGACGAATCATTACAAGGTAGAATGCCTTAATAAAGCTTTTGTTGTTTGTTGTCTACTTTTTTATTTTTTTTTACTTTTCAAAATTTTTAGACCATATAATTAAAGGACAGCCATATACATAAGAAGAGGCTGCCTCTTAATTGTGGTCACTTTGTTTTAATTCCCTTAATTGACCAATTTCCTTACATTAATACTGAATAATATTGGTAATAGAAATCATTAGATGATAGGTTCTTCTTATCATTAACATACATGTACCTTTATGTATAATTTAAAAATCGAGACTAATAATAAAAACTTTAAAAGAAAGGATAGAAAACCATGAATATGCTCTAAAAAGGGATAAAATTGAGAATTCTGCACTTGTAGAACATAGAAAAATCACAGGACATATATATAATAATAATTTTAACCTAAAAGAGACAAAGATACTAGATTATGAGAAAAATTATTTTAAGAGACAATTTAAAGAAGCCTTTTATTCAAAAGAAATGTGCTACAATTAACAGAATGGAAGAAAGAGGAAATATAAATGATATTTATAGATATGCTTTTAATTATATTTAAAAAAAAAGGGTTTTTTTCCACTTTTAATTCTATGAATAATATTCTGTGTTTCTCAGATAACTATCTTCTTATCTGTTATCTTGTTTACACACTTGATAACAGTAACTATTTAAAACATGCTGTGATAAAATTTCTCATTCTGTACTTTTGTCTGAAAATGGTAACAACGCTGTTACCGAAACATCCAACACTATTTATTTATTTGGATTTGGTCTTATTACCTTGTGTTTATAATCTATAATCCATACTGTGCCTTATCAATCTAGTAATTTGGTAAAGTTTCTGGGCAAATACAGTCCATCCTCTAATTCAACACCCCAAGGGAACGGTGCTTCGAATTGAAGTTAGGTGTTGAGAATTAAGGTCATTTGTTTAATTAGGTAGGTAATTAGGTTGAATTTGGGAACCACTTGAATTAAAGAGGTGATACTATTAATGAAGACTGGTAAAGCTTTTTTTTGAACAGCACATTAAGGGTAGCTTGGAAGTTTGAGGCTATTACAATGAAATCTCTTTATAAGACATATAAGTTCTAATTGTTTTAAGCATGGTTATAACCTCACAAAAGCTTGTTCCAAAGGGATGTGGTTAGTGATATTTGACTATATATATAGAGCATCAGATTATTTTGTCCACTGGTGGGTTAGTGTATTAATAGTGGCTGGAACTCCATCTCAAAACAGGATAAATATATTTTTTTTTATGCTAAATTAGAGTTATTTTTTGGGGGGGGGGAACCTTCCTTCTTTCTTCATATAGAAATCTAAGTTGGTTTTTAAGATGCAATAGGGACTACACAGTTTAGTCTTTTGTCTGATGATAGTAACATGCTGTTACTGAAATGTTACACACTATTAATTTATTTGGATTTGTTCTTTTATTACCTTGTAGTTCTAATCTATAATCTAAATTGCATCTGATATTAATCTTAGTCCCAAGTGATGTTGTACAACAACTGCATACAGGACATTTACAGAGAGTAGGCAAGTGTCACAATGTCACCCTGGCCTTATATAGAGCTGTCATTCTTCATCTGTGCTGGCAGGTGGCCAGCTTTCATTGAATTCCCGGCCATCACTGGCTAATACTCACTCACTGGGATGTTGGCTTTCCTCAAGGAAAGAGGAAAACATCAGTTTTAGTATTTCTCAACCAGCACTCCTCTCACTAGTAGCTGGAAAACATCTGTTATAATTGATACAATTAGATTGTACACTCTAGAATTTCTCCTGATTAGAGACTGCCTCTCATTAGAGGGTGGGTTAGGTTCTTTTTTATTTTAGTCAGATTAAGTTTGTTTTGATTTTACAGATGTTATTACTTAGGGAGGTGGTGGTTCATTAAATGGATCGCTGCATATGGAAGGTTACACTTGTTCTAACAACATCACTTTCAGCCAAGATTTTATGTGTTAAAACAATTGGGACTCAAACTTTGGACTTTAGATTCACAGTGGAGTATCACTATAACAATAAGATTTTATCATCATAAAGTCCCAAGTGATGTTGTTATAGCGAATTTGGAATATATATACAGTGAAATATTTACAATATAAATAAATTAAATTTTTGATATTGTTCAGAAAAAATTTTCTCAAATAAAATCTAGAAATAACATGTTTATTTTATTATCTTTTATTGTATGATGCACTAGCGCGCCATCTGTTATCAAAATTCAAAACTATTTTAAAGGCGTAAGATTCTTTTTGATATTAAACAATTTCTACTGCCCTTACTGCAATGGAAAAATTAATGAGCCAGGCCCTCTCATTAATTTTTCCATTGCAGTAAGGGCAGTAGAAATTGTTTAATATCAAAAAGAATCTTTCGCCTTTAAAATAGTTTTGAATCTTTTATTGTGTTCTGCATTTTGTTTTGAGAGAAATAAAATTCCCAAAGAGAGAGAGATCAATAAATGGAAATTCATGTTTGGCTAATGTTTTTTTTACTCTACAAATTTCATTGTTATTAATCATTAGCACGCTATCTGTTTTAAGAAATTTAAATTATTTTTTTTTTTAAATAATTTTTGACTCCCTTTACTGCAATGATAAAATAATGGGAGGGTTCATTAGTGGTGAACCCATAAACTGGTGAAACCGCTGGGAGAGTTCACCACTGATAAGCCAGGCCTTTCCATTAATTTACTCCGCCTTTGCCGGTCCCAAGCCCGGATGAAAAAGGAGGAGGGGGAGCAGTAACAAGCTCGCTAAAAAAACCTGGGTTCAGCTGGCCCGGCTGATAGTACCCTGTTAGGGCTCCTAATCCAGGGATACAGGATGAGCAGCGTTTGTACTCCATGTTAGGAGCGGCTGCACATGGCGTCTGTTCCTCATGTCAGAGGCGGCTATTTCTTTTGGAGCTAAGTCGGCCTGCCACTGAGTAGTGCTCCAAGTCTTAATGACAAAGGCAGATGCATACTACTTCACACAGTCATGATGGTTGTCAAACAAGCTTGATACCCTAATATGATTGAGTGGAGGTAAGAAAGAAGAAGACTATTACAGTAAAGGCAATTGAAAATTATTTTATTAAAAAAGAAAAGAAACATACATTAAAAAAAAAAGTTCAAATTTCATTGTTGTGTTATAAACAATTATTGATCTCCAGTTAATATATTTCCTGGACTTGTGATGGACTACATGGGTGATTGGTTTCAGTCTGCTGCTCCAGTCGGGTGTTGGTGACAGGTGCCGCCGGCCAGATTGGCTACTCCTTGGTCTACAGCATCGCCAAGGGGGATGTCTTCGGGACTTCCACGGTGAGTCCCCTGTTCATTCACTCCAAACCTGCTTACTGTGGGACCATATTGGAACTGATTGACTGCACTCCATCCTCTTTAGTTCAACTTGGTGCTTCCTTGTTGGAGGTGTTGAGTCAGTAGAATTAAAGTGGACTTGTATTTTCCCCTCAAATCATAGAATCAACATTCTCTCTGCAACTACATCTCCCAAACATAGATACTACAGAATGACATTTGAAAATATCCCGCATATGTTTCTTTTGAACGAAAAAAACAAAATTTATTTTAAGGAGAAATAACGATTATTTCTAACCTTAGGGATAAAGGATGAATTGTGAAGAGTAATGATAAACAGAAAAATAAAAGTGTCCAGGGATGGGAATCGAACCCATAGTGTTCCGCTTATGGGGGAGATGTCATGTCCACTAGGCTACTCTTGACATATTTTTCCATTCATAATAAATATTATATAAAGTGATTTTTAAACAATATAATGCTGCCTATGATTGTAGAACAACATTTGAAAACACATGCAGGATATTTTCATTGGCATCAGCAACTTTTAGTTGCACGATTTTCTTAATTTATACACCTGATCCCAGTACATTTTCACTTTTGTACTATTTTTTCACATAGATAATACAGTTCTATATCAACTTGCTAAGAAAATATACCTTGGTCTATGGAAAGGCATGGAAAGAGAAGAACACCCTATATTAATGTAGTTTCCCCATGAGAGACTGTCTAAACTCGGGTCTCTTCTGGAGGTGGTCTCTCACCAGAGACTGTCAGGTCAAGTTATGAGGAGCGAATCCTACAACACAGTGTGCAAAGAGATACCCCTTCCAGGAGAGTCTTATTTTTTTTTAAGCTACCATTAAATTATAATTTTTACAATTTAGCAACTCTTCGGTAAGTGGACACCTCTCCGTAAAGGACACTTCGGCTCTGCAATTAGGTGTCCTTTACAGGGAGGTTCTACTGCACTATGAAAAATTAATATAATCTCCCTTTGTACTATAGAAGGAGAAACACAAGTTGGCTCTTCTTCCTGACTTCTGTACCATATGTTAATCTTAGCTTCCAAATCTTTAGAAGGAACCAGATTGTGTCTAGCTGATAAGTTTTTATCTCCTAGGTCCCAGCAGCTGATTGTGGCTGAGGAGTTATCAGGACTTCTTCTGTCCACGCCACCACATTTGGCTGCTCCATCTTTCAGATTTGGCACATAACCAAAATTGTGATCTTTACAACCTATCTTAACAGAGGTGACTTGTAGGTGACAAATAGAGTTTTTCCTACCTAAAAAAATGAAAAAATATATATATAAATAATAAATTACAAACAAATAACATTAATTATCATAAAATGAAAAATTGACAACATTGATGAATGGGAATTCATCTTTTAACTATATAAAAAAAATGATAAGGCACAGTTTGGATTATAGATTTGAAACAAACATCCCAAATACCACAGGTAGATTTTAATTACAGTAAAACCCCTTTATAGCGAACCCCAATTGAGTGAACCTATGGTTCATTATAGCCATAGTTCACTGTATTATAAAATTAAAATGCGGATCATTTCAGGTTTGTTATAAGGAAGGTTCACTACACTTTTTAGCGAGGTTTTACTGTATTTGACGAGGGTTCGAGAAAGTTATATTTTGATAGAGTTCACTGAAATTGCTACTCAATTGAAGAGAAGAAATTCTTTAACAATTCTCTACAAAGCTTCAAACCTGGAGAAGAAATAATAAATACTGTAAAACCAGTCTTGGGGAATTTTTGGTGGGAACCGTTTGTTTTTCCATCAATTTAGTTTTCTTGGGTATCTAGCCTTGATTAACTCAGTCACTTCTAAATTTTTGAGGCCCTATAAAAAGGCTAAATGGGTTAAATATCCTATATCAAGAGCATCATTGAATTTGTTTAGGGAGAGAATAGTACAGGTTTATTGTAACCCATTTTATTCAACCTTTCTTGGGAGCGCCTTTTTGATTGGAACCAAATGGAAACTCTCTCAACAGGTTTTACTATCCAATGAAACTTTGCTATAGCAAACCCATTGAGACAGAAAAAAAAAAAATCCTAGCCATTGTTTATTATGGACATTGTTCCCTATATTGGGAACCTTGTTATAGCAGTCTCTTTATTACAACAGGATTATAACATCTTATTTCTAAGGTCATGAAACTTTGCTATAGCAAACCCATTGAGACAGAAAAAATATCCTAGCTATTGTTTATTATGGACATTGTTCCCTATATTGGGAACCTTGTTATAGCAGTCTCTTTTATTACAACAGGATTATAACATCTTATTTCTAAGGTCAAGTTTTAAATCCCACTTCTTCCAACTGTGTTCATAATAGCAACATAAAATCTTGTTTCCAAGTGATGCGGTTAGAACAAGGTTCCACTATATATTATAACATTAAAAATAGGGATTGTTTTATGTTTGTTATGGATGATTGATGGTTTGCTATGTCCCCTTTTGTTTGTTTTAGTGAAGTTTTAATGCATGAATCTTTGATAAAGGAAAATTTTTGATTTGCATACAAGATGATTTCCTTATATGGAAAGTTGTTAATATGTATGTAGAGAGATGGCCTATTTTATAGTTTTTACTAGCCGAATGACCCGGGCAACGCCCGGGTTTTACCCGATTAAATGCTTTTATTAAAATACTATTCGTTACAATTATAAATTGGCGCCGTGGATGTCATTCTTGTATAATATATAAATGAGTTTTAAAAATTGTAAAAAAAAAAAAATGCATCGGCCGGGAATCGAACCCGGGGCGCCCGCCACTATAATATATAAATGAGTTTTAAAAATTGTAAAAAAAAAAAAAATGCATCGGCCGGGAATCGAACCCGGGGCGCCCGCGTGGCAGGCGAGCATTCTACCACTGAACCAAAAGCAAACGGTGACAGAAGTGTCTCGCGCATTGGCGGCGCCATCGTAGCGAACCAATAGGAGAGCGCCATTCCAAAGAAAAGCGAGTGGGGGGGGGCAAAGGTGGCGTGATCGTAGCCAACCAATAGGAGGGCGCCCATTCCAAAAAAAAAGCAAACCGTGACAGAGATGAGGAATGACGCTCATAACTGTATATAGAATGGGTGTTTGAGAAAAAAATTGTGAATGTCAATAAGTGAAACTCTGAAGAACACTAAGAGCAAGGGAAGGATTGATCTACAGATACTTTGGTATGTGCAATTTGGATTCCTCTTGAAGGTCAAGAGAAAATAAACCAAATCCAATTACAATGGTGCCTTGTCATAATACCCTCTATTATAACAGCAATTTGGTGTGTAACCATGTAAGCTCTTGATTCCAATTGTTATAATGAGGTTTGACTGTAAACAAACTTAGTTTATTGCTACCATTATTACTTAAGTACTGCCTACAATGCACAGTATGACACAGATGATTCAACCCATTTTACAAATCCCAACAACCATTTCTCTTTCAAATTACCCTCATTTATTCCACCGACTATAATTCAATGCTCTTACTATAATTCAACTATTTAAAAAAAATCCAAATTAACCTATTTATTTCAATTTAACAGGCTATAGTTCAACACCCCCCCCTTAATTGTACCCAACAAAATGTTCTAGAAAATATCCACTAGCAGGAAAAGGTATGAAGTGTGCCTGGAAACATGAAATGGAAGAAAAACACTTATTAGCTTTATTTGAAAGGTGCAATGCTTGAAGAATGCTTTAAAAGCAACAAGATATTAGAGCCATATTTTCAAGTAAACATTGTATTATATAATGTGATAAAGATGTTTTAAAATCATTTTATATCTTTGAATATCTATTTAATAAAACTTTGCCTACGACTGGGTGCCATGGTCAACGAAAGCTGCTGCACCCCATTCCAGCTGGAGGAGCATGGATTCATGAAATTTTTGTAATCTTTACACCAGGGGATAAGAAACAACAACATTGTGATGAATTGTTAATCATCATTGCCAAGTATAATTCAACACAGACTTGAATTCAACCTGAAATTCTTTCCTGGTGTGTGGAAGTGAGACTGTCAACAGAGAAGTATGTGTGGGTGCAGCCCGTGGCCCTCCACCTCCTGGACATCCCCCCCATGATGGGAGTCCTGAAGGGAGTCCAGATGGAGCTCCAGGACTGCGCCTTCCCTCTGCTGAAAGGTGAGCCAAGTCCTGCGACATTGGAGATACACCACACAGCTCTTATACAACACTATTCGATGATAAGGTAAAATTTGGATTATATAAAAGGCAATAAGACCAAATCCAAATAAATAACTTAACTATTTAATCACATTCTGAAAAGTGTGACCAATGCTATGTAGGACTGACATCCAGAAAGAATGAAAAACCATGAATATGTTCTAAAATGGGATAGAATTGAGAATTCTGTACTTGTAGAACATAGAAAAATCACAAAACATAATAGTTTCATCTGAAAGAAACAAAGATACTAGATTATTAGAAAAAATACTCTAAGAGAGACAATTTAAAGAAGCCTGCGCGAGAAATGTGCTACAATTAACAGAATGAAAGAAAGAAGAAATATCAATGATATTTACAGATATGCTTTTAATTATATTTAAAAAAAAAGTTTTTTTTCACTTCTAATCCTAAGAATGATATTTTAGGGTTCTTAGAAAACAATCTTATTCTTATCTGCTATCTTGTTTACACACTTGATAACAGTATTATTTGCTCTAACAGTAATGCTATGATTTTTTTTTCTTATTCAGTACTTTTGTCTGATCATGGTAACTGTTGTGTAGTTATTATTTAATTTATTAATTAAACATTACTCACCAGATTAAATTATTTTATTTCAATTATATATATTTAAAAGGTTACATGGGGGGTCGGTGGAAGGCTGGTTAAACCGTTTGGTTTTCGACCACTACGACCCGGGTTTGATTCCCGCATTGGACACTTTTTTATGTTTAAAAAAAAATGCTCCAATGGCCCCTGATTCTTGCAAAAGTCCAACCCCACCAGCGAGTGCAAGTAACCAAACGGGGCTCTGGCACATTTGTAAGTGCAAAGTCGAACTGCTTTTCACATGTATAGACATGTGGTGCGCTTACAGTAAAAGCAGTCGCTAACTACCCACCATGATTATCATGGCTTTGAGATAAGAAAGAAGAGAAGAAGAAGAGAAAAAGTTACATTTATTTTATTCTACTCTTTATTTATATTCAAATCCAATGTTCATGCTTCGTGCTTTCTATGATGATAATGTATATACTACTCTGATCAAAAAGTTTCGACACTTTGCTCATAAGTTAAAAAAAAACTTTATTATTCTACCAAATTCAAATTGTCCCCTTCAAAGTAGTCCCCGTTGGCCGCGATGCACTTCAGCCACCTTTTTTTTTCAGTCGGCAAAACACCCTCTGGTAGTCTGTTTCGGGATCGCCATCATGGCCTTCTTCAATTCCACTTTGATCTCTTCTATGCTCTGAAATTTCTGACCCTTTAACTTTTTTTTTTTTGAGCTTTCCAAAAAGGAAGAAACCGCAGGGGGCCAAATTGGAATTATAGGGGGGTTGGGGGAACACAGAGGTTGAGTGCTCCTGCAGGAACTTCGAAATTTGAGGGCTGTGTGCGCCGGCGCATTATCGTGGTGGAGGATCCACGACTTGCTCCTCCACAACTCCAGCCGTTTCTGCCTGATCGCTTCCCTCAATCGCCTCAAAACTCCCAGGTAGGAGTCAGCAGTTTTTGTAGAGCCTTGTTGTTGAAATTCATGATGAACGATGCCCTGGTAGTCGAAGAACACCGTCAACCTGACCTTGACTTTGCTGGAAGCCTTCCTCGCTTTCTTTTGTCTTGGCTCATTTTTGAAGTGCCACTCCGATGCCTGTTGGGTAGTTTCTGAATCAAAGCCTTAAATCCATGTTTCGTCTCCAGTAATGACCCTCTTCAGCAATTCGGGGTCGTCGGTTATCGCTTCGAGATTGAGACTGGCCGTTTCTTTCCAGGCGTTCTTTTGATCAAAAGTCAATTCTTTGGGAACGAGAACAGCGTTGAGTCTTCTCACACCCAAAATGTCCTTCATTATCGATTGAGTCGACCCGAATGATATCCCTGCTTCTTCGGCGACCCCCCCTGACAGTTATTCGTCGGTCTTCACACACCAGTTCCAACACCTTGTCCACTTTTTCAGGCGTGGTTGATGTGGACGGTCTCCCGGAACGCTCGTTGTCGGCGGTCTTCCCGACCCTCCTTGAAGCGCTTGTACCACTCGAAAACTCGTCTTCGGCTCATGACGGCATCCCCATAGGCTGTTTGCAACATCCAAAAAATTTCGGCACCCTTAAATCCGTTTTTCACACAGAACTTGATGCAAATTCATTGATCCTCCATTTCGGTGACTAACGAAATTGAAGCACGTGCAAAATGGCTTCACTTCGAACAGCCACTGCTCGCACTGTTGTGGCGCGTGATTTTTGAAAATTGGCAGGTCTCCAAGCCAAGGGTGACGCTTGCGTTTGCCACAAACCGGGAGAAAATATATTGAGTTTTCAGGATTTTATGAGCAAAGTGTCGAAACTTTTTGATCAGAGTAGTATATATCTTTAAACACGGAATTCTACAGTAACAATTCTATTACAGAAACGTCGCACATTATTTATTTGGATTTGGTCTTATTACCTTTTATCTCTCTATTGGAATTGATGAACAACAGCAACACCTTATTGTAACTCTTTCACCACTTGCAGAATAGATTTTTCTAAAATTTCATATATTACAATCCTAAAGGATGGTATCAACTGTTAGTGAATTGTAGATGTAAAATAATTGGGAAGGCCTGACTCATCAGTGATTTACACCTCCACAGTGCCCATTCAACCTACCAGATCTACGCTATAATTATATTCATATATTACAATCCTAAAGGATGGTATCAACCGTTAGTGAATTGTAGATGTAAAATAATTGGGAAGGCCTGACTCATCAGTGATTTACACCTCCACAGTGCCAATTCAACCTACCAGATCTACGCTATAACCATTGTTGATGCTCATTCTGCCTATATAGTCTGTACTTGAAAATTACTCTTGGAGATGGTATTTAGAAAAACTAGAAAAATGCTTCTGTGTCATTGTAGAAATTCGTTGAATATTTTTTTTTTTTAGAGAGTACATCTCTTCCGTTTAAAAGATAAGACAACAAAAGGCTGTTACCTAGATCTACAAAAGATAGCCCATTCTGTATATTCAAGATGGAATTATTCCACAGCCATCTCTGAGATTTGAATATCAACAACTTATCTGGAGTCCTTATCCTGCTCTCTTGCAACAGGATGTCAACTTCCCTAGAGATTCCATGGAATTTGTCGACCCAGAACTTTTTGGTTCAATATACTCCTGGTAGCTGTGTGTTGTGACAAACTGTCATGATGTCACAAGAATGCCTTATAGAAGGTAGACCTACAACAGCTATATATATACAGTAAAACCCCCTCTATAGTGAAACCCAATGGGACAGAGCTTTTGGTTCACTATAGCCACGGTTTGGCTATTTTTTTTTTTTACTTTTCAAAAATTTTATACTGTCACAGGAAGAGGCTGCCTCCTAATTGTGGTCACTTTGTTATATTTCTCTTAATTTTCCAATTTCCTTACCTTAATACTGAATAATAAAATAAATCATTAGATGATAGGTTCTTCTTATCATTAACATACATTAACCTCTATGTATAATTTTAAAATCAAAACAATTCCTAGGCAAAGTTTTATTAAATAAATATTCAAAGATATAAAATGATTTTAAATAATCTTTATCACATTATATAATACAATGTTTACCTGTAAAAATGGCTCTAATACCTTGTTGCTTCAAAGCACACTTCAAGCATTGCACCTTTCAAATAAAGTTAATGTGTTTTTCTTCCATTTCATGTTTCCACATATTCTTAAGTTTATATAAATATATATATTTTTAACTTGTCATGCAAACATTGTTGGCTTTAAAATCACCATAGTTCATGGCATAAAAGTAATTTTTGTTTCATCACGGGCCCCCGTGCAATCTGCGAGCTGAAACACGCTCAAAATTTAGTTGTTTTAATTTTTTTAATTACAATTTTAAGTTCGTTATAAGCTTAGTACAGTGGTACCTCGACATACGAGTTTAATTCGTTTCGCAACCTTGCTCGTATCTTGAATTACTCGTATCTCGAAGCAAATTTCCCCATACAAAACAATTGAACTACCATTAATCCGTTCCAACCTCCAAAATGTCACCCCAGTTATTTTTGTTACATGGTTTTAAATAATAAAAACGTATTTATAAATATCAAATATTTATTGCACAAAACAAAAAAGAGAATGTAAAGAAATAAATTAGATATCCTCACTGGTCTTTGCCTTTTTCGCTACATTTTTCTCGCTTTCACCGCTTTTTTCTGCGTCAAAGTATCTCCTTGGAGCTGCTTTTCTGTCACCCACACCATCAGCAGTTTCTCCATATTTTCATGAAGGGAGGTTCGCAGCTTGGAAATTATCGTAAGGCCCTTAGCCGGCGTCACATTCTTTATCGACTCCTTCCGTTTAAGCACAGAACATATCATGGACGTACTACGGCCATACTGCCTCGACAAGTCAACAACTCGAACACCTTGCTCATGTTTTTCTATAATTTCACGTTTCAATTCAATACTCATCATCTTTTTCTTAGCACTTGACTTTTTACAAACTTTCTTCCGATCCATGGTTATAAAAATAAATGAACTAAAACTGTAAATGTAAACGCAACACAAAACACAACTTATCACAACTGATCGTGATGGCGCGACTGCGTGTTACTACCTGTTGTGTTTTAACTTTAAAAGCACACAAAAATATAATAAACTTGAATTTGTTTATTCAAGTCTCAAAAAACAAAGCTTTGCATATAGAACAAATAATAATGAAGAAGAAGAAAGAAACATTTTAGGAAAAGCAAAAAACAAAACAAAAGTACTGGTCAAAAAGAAACATTTAAAATCACAGATTAATATCTTCAACACTACCGAACCGAACTCATATCTCGAATTTCGCTCGTAACTAAAAGCAAAAAATCACTTGCTCGTCGGCTCGTATCTCGAAAAACTTGTATGTTGGGGCGCTCGTATGTCGAGGTACCACTGTATTGGCCTTTGGTTCGTTATAAGGGAAGGTTCACTATATCCGAGGTTCGTATTAGCGGGGTTTTACTGTATGTTTGAAATATAATGTGTGTAAATAGAAGTGTGACTGGTGGTTCTGCTGGGCTTTCTGAATTTGCCAAGGCTAATGTTTTCACAATTTTTTTTTTTTATCTTAAATATTGTCACGGTAGAGAAGATGAGTATTCCAAAAGTTGAAAATAATTTATTAACAAAATCTCTCTATATAGAATACAAAACGTGATAATAATTTACAAGTGATAATCTGCAAGCATGGTAAGAGGTAGTAACGTAGCCAAATATTTTGGTTGATAACATAACAACAGTGTATTTGCAATAATTATTCACTGACAATATTGAAGATTTAAGAATTGGAGAATTGTTGGCGCTTAGATTTTTAAAGTCTGTTTTGACAACCATCATGATTGCTGAGTTCTACTCATCCCCAGCAGACACCATCAACAAGTTCTACAAGCTTGATACCCTGATATGATTGAGTGGAGATAAGAAAGAAAAAGTATATTGATGAGACAAAGGCGGGGATGTGATATTCAGATGGTTTATTTGGTGCAGTGCTGGACTCGTGGTCCGGTCCAAGGACAAGGACTCCTGTACATTCTAGTCCCCGGGTTGAAATTCAAAAATAGGACTATGAGTAAAACAATAACTGGCACGTTGTATTTAACATTGCTGCGAAACGGTGGTCAATGATCAAATACAATTTATACCCGTCATCTCTGTGGTGCCGTTTCTCTGATTAAATATTTAATTAAAATAAACAAAATTAAATAATTTTTACTGTTCCACTGTACCATTGGTCGGCTACTTGTTGACACACAACCCCACCCACCTCCCCCTCTTATCTTAGACTCAGTCCCCTGAGTCGCCGTTATCTCTTTCTATGAATTCTTTCAGTCTTGACATGTGTGCTAAAGTGCACTGCCCGCCTATTGCTTCTGTTTCGTCCGTCCAGTAGCCTTTACCTATATGTGGTTTGTTTTATCTAATCTCGTATGGTCCCATGTAATTCGGAAGTAATTTTTCCGTTTTGACCAGTTTCCTTCATGAAGATTCAAACAGCACTAAGTCCCCAACTTCAAACTTACAAAAATGTTCCCAATTTTTTATGTCAAAGTGGCATTTGTTCATCATAGTCCGGTCTTCGTAATTCTTACTGGCCATATCCTTGAGTCGTTCACTGAGATTAAGCGAGGCAAATGTATAACAAACTATATAAAATAAATATCAGAAACAATTTTTTTAGAGTTGAACATTCTATTAAGAGATTAGCCTATTAATTATAAACTTATTCTTTCTTTTGAAAATGTATTCATATTGTTGAGAAAGGATTTTCAACACAATCCACACTACTTTTTTTTTTTTTTATGTAATATAAAAACATTTCAGCCACAAATGTGTTTAGGCTTTTTGGGTTTATTGAGATGCGAGTACATAAGTCAGGAATGGATGCATAAAGCAGGTGTTAACAGTTTCCCACTAGAAAGCAATGCCCAAGGTGACGGGCAATACCTGTACATTCATTACACACATTGACAAAACTTAAGGAAGTGGAAAGTCTTTGTAATCGCCGGTTGTCTATTTTTTTTTAAGGAGACAGAGGCAATTTTGTTCACATTTGGTTATCTTGTGTGTCTTCAATAAAGGTCACTGTGTATCAAATATCTTCCAGTTATTGTCTGAATTCCGATATGCATGCTAAAAGGTACAACTTCCTATATGAGTGTATATGAGCATTTTTGTGACTTTTCACCCAGCATTGCGGTTTACATCTTTAAAAGAAATGATGAGGTTTTGCTTATTTCTACCATATAGGTATATTATAGGCCATTTATTCTCTCTTGGATCTAATCTAGCTCTAAATGAAAATAAGAGGAAGTAATACTTAAAATTCACTTTTAAAAATGTAATTTTTGTTGTATTCCAATTGATTACACACAGCGCTCAACGTTAATTATTATTTAATTAACTACAAGGTAAAGGGATTATATATAGATTAAATAGTAAACATGGAGAAAGAGAATAAGTCAGCGTGGCGATGCCGCTTGCAGGGTTACATCAACAGGAAGTGACGTCAGCTCCAGTGTTGCCGAAGCCAACCGCAACGGTCCAGCAATTTTCTTATTCAATATCGCAACAATCTGTTGATTGTATATCAAAGAAAAGATTCATCTTATCAGAAATTGCACACACTGCTAGATTAGCTATTGCAATCTCCTCACCTTGAATTCAATGGTCTCCATTAGAGATGATTTGAAACACATTTAGGGAATTTGAGGGCATTTCCCTGTTGCATGTTTTTACCCTCTATTGTGTGCTTGGTTCTTTTCTTTTTACTGAAGGACCTGAAACTGGCACAGTAGTTTCCTGTACACATGGTCTCTCCTGGAGGGTGGTCTCTTATCGGAGACTCACTCAGACCTTGTTTTGAGGAGTTGTTCAGCAGAAAGTCTGTTGAGAGGCCACTTCCAGAAGAGACTCGGTTTACCATGTTTCTAGGCTATGGTGAGACTGTATAGAGTTGGTTAAAGAGGCTGGAACTATTCAATGCTAGTGATTTTTTTTTTTTGAAATGAAGGCGATAAAAACGTGGTGATTTTCTTTTAATGGTAAAAAACAAGCTTTCAGGCAAGAATGCCCTTCTTCAGGTTACAACTTGGAAATATTTTAAAACTATGGACATGAAAGATAGCCAAATAAAGTAGGTAAATAGTTCAGCTGGGGGGATTGGCGAGGTAAAACACGGAGTATTGGGGTGGGAGGTCGATTTTTCGGTTGAAACTGGGCGTGCAGTGCGAGACCAAAGATTCAAGGACTAGGCGCTGATACTTGTTCCCGACGCCCTTGTAAATGCATACAGCGCTGTCCAAATTGAACGAGTGGCGAAATTCTGTGATGTGTTGGCATAAGAGAGACTTGCGGTCGTTGGTGCGCATGTTGCGGCTGTGTTCAGATAATCTGGTGCAGATAGATCGACCGGTTTCTCCGATGTAACACTGTTCACAATCGAGACAGGGAATTTTGTAAATTGCGTTGGTGGCGGTTAGGGGATTAGTTTTAATCGAACTTTTTGTAATCGGATGGCGTAAGGAAGTATAGAGGGAAGGGGTATTATTAAAATAGATACGTATTCCGAATTTGCATAAAAAGAAAGAAATGTCGGAGTTCTTGGCCGAAAACGGGAGAACACAAAGGTCTTTGTAGGGGGGAGGGACTGTTTTGGTGGAATTAGGCGAGTAAAAATGATGACGGATAAAATCATGAGGATAATCGGCGGATGAGAGATGATTATATACAATACGTTTCTCATTATTGTATATATTGTATATAATCATCTCTCATCCGCCGATTATCCTCATGATTTTATCCGTCATCATTTTTACTCGCCTAATTCCACCAAAACAGTCCCTCCCCCCTACAAAGACCTTTGTGTTCTCCCGTTTTCGGCCAAGAACTCCGACATTTCTTTCTTTTTACACAAATTCGGAATACGTATCTATTTTAATAATACCCCTTCCCTCTATACTTCCTTACGCCATCCGATTACAAAAAGTTCGATTAAAACTAATCCCCTAACCGCCACCAACGCAATTTACAAAATTCCCTGTCTCGATTGTGAACAGTGTTACATCGGAGAAACCGGTCGATCTATCTGCACCAGATTATCTGAACACAGCCGCAACATGCGCACCAACGACCGCAAGTCTCTCTTATGCCAACACATCACAGAATTTCGCCACTCGTTCAATTTGGACAGCGCTGTATGCATTTACAAGGGCGTCGGGAACAAGTATCAGCGCCTAGTCCTTGAATCTTTGGTCTCGCACTGCACGCCCAGTTTCAACCGAAAAATCGACCTCCCACCCCAATACTCCGTGTTTTACCTCGCCAATCCCCCCAGCTGAACTATTTACCTACTTTATTTGGCTATCTTTCATGTCCATAGTTTTAAAATATTTCCAAGTTGTAACCTGAAGAAGGGCATTCTTGCCTGAAAGCTTGTTTTTTACCATTAAAAGAAAATCACCACGTTTTTATCGCCTTCATTTCAAATATTATTGCGTGGCTACGTCATGTCTGATTTTTTTTTGCAAAACAAGTTTTATATAGTTAGTAGTCTGAATATATATATATATGAAAGGAAATAGGAAGGCTTGGCTCATCAAGTAGTGAACCTTCCCAGCGATTTCACCAATTTAATCTACTGATTCTGCTTATATATGCTACACTGAAATGATTGAAATTAAAGAAATAGAAACAGTAGCCAAAACAAAAATAAACAAGAACTAGAGGATCCCACCTAAGCACAGTTGGTACAGTGGAGTGAACCCAGGAGGAGCTCTGAACATCAGTAATAGACAGCATCAAACAACACTAACAAGATTTAGAACAGGCCATCTCAAGCCATTGAAGATAGAAAATAATAACAAAATTTATCCCACTTGCCCAAAATGTAGTTTGGTACCTGCAGCTCCAGAACACATTCTGGCTTGCATTAGATGCATTAAACAGGACCTTTGGGAAAGGCCGCTGCTTATCATAAAACAGCTCGAGGAGCATGAACTCATGGAATTTGTGTAATCTTTACACAAGGGGATAAGAAACAACAACACTGAAATGATTTTTAAGCAAACTTTAGACATAAACCTTTGGGACAGTAGAATTATAGTAAGACAATGATAATCTCCAAATTGGCTATAGAAGAAGACACACATCTCGAGGTGAAGATCTTCCTTATATAAGAAAACTATTGTATAAGCTTACAGGCAAGATGTCCTTAAGCAAGGGTACCTGTAGAAGGACATCTTACCTGAAAACTTGTAAGGTTGTTTTCTCATGGTTTACGACCACTACGACCCGGGTTCGATCCCCGCATTGGACACTTTTTTCTGTTTAAAAAAAAAAATAAAAAAAAAAATGCTCCAATGGCCCCCCGATTCTTGCAAAAGTCCAACCCCACCAGCGAGTGCAAGTAACCAAACGGGGCTTTGGCACATTTGTAAGTGCAAAGTCAAACTGCTTTCACATGTGTAGACATGTGGTTCGCCTACAGTAAAAAGCAGTCGCTAACTACCCACCATGATTATCATGGCCTGTACCACGTGTACTAGGGATAAGCAAAAAAAAAAAAAAGAAGTAGAATTATATATAAATAGTTGCATTGAGCAATGCTCTTCCACAAAGCCAGTTAGGCATATATTAATTATAAGAAAATAACACGCCTTATTATTCCTAACTTCCTTTGAACCTAAGAAAGCATGTGTGTGTGTCTGCCAGATGTTCTGATCACTGACAAGGAGGACGAAGCCTTCAAAGACATTGACTCAGCCTTCCTAGTGGGAGCCATGCCACGGAGGGAGGGCATGGAGCGCAAGGACCTCCTGGCTGCCAATGTCAGGATCTTCAAGAGCCAAGGCCGAGCTCTCGACAAATATGCCAAGAAGACTGTAAAGGTAACAAGGACATTCTTGGACAAATGTATGGGATCACAGGTGGTGAGATTAAGAAAAAAACATCTTAATTGTTCCACTCAAGGTTGCTGATGGCTTGCACCATTTTTTGAAATTATTAAAATGTTGTGATATTTTTTTATTCTAGAATATCAGGCAAATACCTTTCATGATATATCAAAGAAAGCCCACCACATATGTGCTTAAAGCTATCTATATAAAATATTTATTCTGAAAGATTGTGCAAGCCATCAGCAACTTAATGCACAACTAGATGTTTTTTTTTCTTAATTGTGGGTTTTATCTTGGAATATCTGCAATTAGTATGTGTCTAAATATAGTTTTTTTTTCTTCCATTACTTTAGTCTCTCACTGCTAAATAGTGGACAAGTTCTGTAGTCAATGAAGTTTTATTAAAACTAAAAATTTTAGTTTCTAAGGTCAAAAGCTCTAGTAAAAATTTTATATAATTTTTCAGTTTAAAATATACTGGGAATAACTCATCATTTAGGTACTGTAGTTCTCAAATCGACTGATCACTAGGCAAAGTATAAATGGATTTTTTTAGGTGAAAGTATTTTTATGTAAATGCTACTTGTCTTCTTCACTTGAACAAATTTTGAATCATTATTTGGTTATAAAAGTTTTATTTTATAAAATATATCAAGTACTGAGGCAAACATTGTGCCCCAGGTGCTGGTTGTGGGCAACCCAGCTAACACCAACGCCCTCATCTGCAGCAAGTATGCCCCCTCCATCCCCAAGGCCAACTTCTCTGCCATGACCCGCCTGGACCACAACAGAGCCATAGCTCAGGTAGGCAGGCCCCTTGGTGTGAGACATTTAAGGATGTTAATATTTTCGGAGATTTGCATATTATCCGTAATTATCTGTTTTATTTTTGTGAGAGATTCATCGCTTGTTTCATTTTCCTTTTTTTCGACTCCGTAAAAAATTAAATTACTTTCTCTCATTTTTATCTCCATGAATTCTATTCTTTTCTCAATTTCTTGGATCCTTTCAGAATTCTTCGAGACAGTATTAACCGTGTTTTCCATAGTATTCTCCAGTTGCTGTATGCGTCTATTTAATTTCTCAACTCCTTGCTCTATAGAAAGTAACCTTGTCTCTAATTTCTCCCCCCCAGTCATCCATTTTATTCTAGAGTGCACCAATCAATTGTCGAATATCACTTTCCATACTTGACCCCAGCGTAGTTTGCCTAGTGGGCCTGGGTCCTGGATTTTGCTCTATGCCAGATATCAGTATTAACATCAAAATTATACATCTAAGATTTGACCCTCTGTACTGAATCTGAATCTTGAACTTCAGATTCTTAGCATAACCCGGATCCATTGCCAAACTATAATTTGCATAATTTTCACACGAATCAAAATTTGCATAGTTAAAAGTTGAGTGAAGCTTGTTTAGCTGTAAATTTAAATAAATTATGATTAGAATGACAATTGGCCTCATATTATGAGAAAATAAATTTACCAATATCACCTCAATCAAAACAAAAATAACTCTATTTTATAAAGTATGGCGAAAAAGAATAAAAAAATAAATTAGCTAGCAGGAGCTGTCGTTTCACACAACCTTTCCGTTTGAGAATCTTTTGTTTTTCAGCTATTTTAATTATTTCTTCTAATTTTATTTTTGTTGCTGTTGAGCACAATCCATTTATGTTGCACTGCAAAATGCTCAATTGCTTGGAAGCTGCAAAGTTTGAAGTTTGTGGAGACTGTATTATACTTATTGGATAGAACCCTCTACCTAAGTCCTGAACGCGCGCCCCTGTTTATTCTGCGCGATGGGGGATGCAGCATGCAAATCAACATCTGATCTCATGGAATGGGGTGTAGGGGTGCAGCTTTCGTTGATCATGACACCATGATCCAGGCACACTTTGGTGAAAGTCTGACTTTGCCTGTAGTTTGAGGCCGTTCCTAACATGGAAGCAGACGCCTTTGCTGCCGACTCTAACATGAGTACAGATGCAGCTCCTCCTCCGTATCCCTGGAGTGGGACCCTTGCTGAGGTCTATCAACCGGGTCAGTTGAAGTCAGGATTTTTAAAGAGGTCTACTCCTCTTCTAACAATGCTGCTGTTGGTCTGCGACTGCTTATTCGTCAGAGTTATTCTGCTTGTTTCGCAGCTGGCCTTCATATCTGAGGTCGTTCCCCTATCCCCCACCTGGGGACGTACCCTATAGCAGTCAGCTCTGCCAAGGGATCTTTTCTCTTGCGGCGTGAAGAGCTACTTCGGCGTCGTATCATCAATAGCGACATTGTCTTCTTGTAGGGAAGCCTTGACTTTGACATGGCCGTGGAACCCTGGAGCTAGTCTTTAAAAAATGTAGATCACAGCACCTAAAGCTTTGAGTTTTTTTGGCAATCCTCAGTTTGTCTTCCCTAATCTTCCCAGAATCTCCACCAGTTGTAACATAGAAAATTAGGAAAGACGAACTTCAGAATTACACGGCAATTTATTTAATGTAAAACCAAATTAAAACTGATAAAATAGCAGAGAAGCAATGAGAAAATTCCCTATGGGAGCTCTAACCCACAGCTTGAAAATCTTGTTGCTACTGACATGGATCTGACGTGTTCTGTCAAGTATTTCCTCGGAGTCTTGGACGTCTGTCCTTAGTAGCTTTGCATCCTTTTTCTTGCAGCGTGAAGATCGGCTTTGTTGTCGTATCATCAATGGGGACATCGTCATCTTGGAGGGAATTCTTGGCTTTGACATGGCGGTGGGAATCCTGGAGCCAGTCTCTGAAAATGTATATCATTGCAGCCATGGCCTCAAGGTCTTCTTGGCAATCTTCAGTTTGCCTTTCCTAATCTACCCAGCATCTCCACAAAAATGTAACATAGAAAATCAGAAAAGACAAACTTCAGGGTGACGCAGCAATTTATTTAAGACACAAGCAAAATCAACATTTAAAAGATACAAGATAAGCAATGAGGGAAGTTTCCAGAGTAGCAAAATATAAATAATATAAATATTTTTAAAAAATAATAATAATCTTCCATAAAATATAATAAATCAGTTGCTACCATATATTGCTAGATAGAAATATACAGCAACAAGAATAAAATCCTTAAAATTAATTACAAATTGTACAAGAGGATATTCCTATATTTATTTTGGAAAAAAAAACATTCACATAGTTTGAATTACTTCACAGATGTTGTTGTGGTTAGTATTTATCCCACTTGCTCAAAATGTAGCTTGCCACCTTCAGCTCCAGAACACATTTTGGCTTGCATTAGATGCACTAAACAGGACCTTTGGGAGAGGCCGCTGCTCATCATAAAACAGCTCGAGGAGCATGAACTCATGGAATTCGTGTAATCTTTACACAAGGGGATAAGAAACAACAACATCTTTTTTTTTTTTGCTTATCCCTAGTACACGTGGTACAGGCGATGATAATCATGGTGGGTAGTTAGCGACTGCTTTTACTGTAAGCGCACCACATATCTACACATGTGAAAAGCAGTTCGACTTTGCACTTACAAATGCCAGAGCCCCGTTTGGTTACTTGCACTCGCTGGTGGGGGTTGGACTTTTGCAAGAATCGGGGGCCATTGGAGCATTTTTTTTTAACAACATCTATAAAGTTGAACAACTTTTTATGACACTATGGACAAATATTCTCCAATTTAATCTGTTAGTGACTCTCAGCTCATCTAGTGACTTGCAGATACTATGCAATTTACCTTTATAAGTTTAATTTCTATGTATTTATTTTCAAGAACTCTGTTTTAAGAGTCCACCAAAATTTGGCAATAAGTTTTAGAATTGCAGTAGAACTTCTCCTCCGTGAGTAGATATCTCTACACAGGAAAGTTTTTATCACTAATACTTATCATTTTTAATAACTAGCAACTCGATGAAACCTCTCCTTAAAGAACACTTTGGCTATGCAAATTTGGCAATAAGTTTTAGAATTACAGTAGAACTTCTCCTCCGTGAGTAGATATCTCTACACAGGAAAGTTTTTATCACTAAAACTTATCATTTTTAATAACTAGCAACTCGATGAAACCTCTCCTTAAAGAACACTTTGGCTATGCAAATTTGGCAATAAGTTTTAGAATTACAGTAGAACTTCTCCTCCGTGAGTAGATATCTCTACACAGGAAAGTTTTTATCACTAAAACTTATCATTTTTAATAACTAGCAACTCGATGAAACCTCTCCTTAAAGAACACTTTGGCTATGCAAATAGGTGTCCTTTAGAAAGAGGTTCTACTTTACTAAATTCTTTCTAATTTTGTATAAATATGGAATTCATTTTAGAATCATTTCTTCAAGGTAATAAGACTAAATAAATAAATAGTGTGTGACATTTCGGTAACAGCGTTGTTACCATCTTCAGAAAAAATTACTGAAGTTCTGTAATGAAGATGTTAACAATATTGTTACCGAAATGTCACAATCTTTATTTATTTGGATTTGTTGTTGTTACCTTGTGTTTATAATCTATAATCCAAATTGTGCCTTATCAATCATTTCTTCAGTATACAATTGAATATTCATAGCTAATTTGATTTAAAAATATAAATTTTACATGCTTAGAGATGCTGTTTAGAGATCCTATGGTGGCGCTATATTTATAGAGAGTTGTTTTTGTTGTTGATCTTGGAGCAATATTTTCAAATTTGTTGCTTCATCTATTTATGCCAGACTTTGTTTATTAAATTGTGCACAAGCAAATTACAGTAAAGATGGTTTTACCTTTACCTTCATGCATAAACTCTACATTTGTACAGACTTTCCTGTGCAACCCCATTTTTATTTTTGGAAAATAAAAATTTTATATATTTTTTAACACTTTTTTTCAACTCTCATTTAACACCTATGACTGGTGTTGTTAGAACTCACTGTTAAAACATTTAGGACTTGGGAGCATAGAATTTTAATGTTATAAAAGTTGATATCGGATTCTTATATCAAGAGTTTCCAATTCTATTATAAATATACACACTAATATATAATAAATTGTGCATCAAGCTTAGGATGCAAAGACTATTTGATGAATAAAGTTAGTTCATATAAAAGTTACAAAGTGTAATTAATCAACACTTGGAAAAAAATAAACTAATTTTTTAAAATTAAAAAATGCGCATTTAAAATTCCATAATTAAGTTTTCAATTGTGATAAGGCACAATTTGGATTATAGACTAGAAACACAAGGTAATAATACCAAATCCAAATAGATAAATAGTGTGTGACGTTTCAGTAACTGCCTTGTTACTGCCATCAGACAAGTACTATTCTATACTTTTTTTTTTTAGTATTTTTGTCTGATGATGGTACAAATGGTGTTACTGAAACATAACACACTATTTATTTGTTTGGATTTGGTCTTATTAACTTAATTTTTTAATTGTTAACTCAATTAATTTTCTACATAAAAAAATAATAGAGCACAATTTGGATTATAGATTTTAGATACAAGAAAATAAGACCTAATCTACATAATTTAATAGTGTGGGACATTTCGGTAACAGCATTGTTACCATCATCAGGACAAAAGAATAAAAAAAATATTTGCTGTTACCGAAACATCACACACTATTAAATTATTTGGATTAGGTCTTATCTTCTTGTATACATAAAAAATGTTAAAATTTTATTCAATGTTCAGGATTTATGAATACTTTAGACATGGAGACTATATGAGAGCATGATAAGGCACAATTTGGATTATAGATCATGAACACAAGGTAATAAGACCAATTCCAAATAAATAAATAGTGTGTGACGTTTCGGTAACAGCATTGTTACCATCTTCAGACAAAAGTATAAATGTGTAAAAGCCAGGACAAGGTAACTCGCGAGCCGTGCTCAAATGTAACACCTGTAAATTGAGACGAAATAAATAAATAATTTCTCATTCAGTACTTTTGTCTGAAGATGGTAACAATGCTGTTACCGAAACATCACACACTATTTATTTATTTTTGATTTGGTCTTATTACCTTGTGTTTATATAAGAGCATTTTAATTGTCCCCCCCCATAAGTTCATATAAATGGAACCTGTTTGTTGTTGGATGTTAAGTGTAAGGCTTGCACAGATAGCGGCCAAGCTGGCGCTGTGCCCCAGCCAGGTCCACAAGATGATCATCTGGGGCAACCACTCCTCCACCCAGTACCCCGATGTCTCCCAGGCCACCGTGGAGATGGGGGGCAAGGAGGTGTCTGTGGGGGAGGCCCTCAAGGACAACGCCTACCTCGAGTCTGAGTTTGTCAACGTGAGTCACAGCGGAATCTTTTTGTACAAGAATCTAATTTAATCATCAACAACCAAGCCCCCCCCTCCCTATCTCTGAAAATTAGAACTATATTTTAATCACTATATAAATACTGTATCTAAAGAGACACGGGTCGCCTCTCCCGTCAAAATAGACGTCTAAACCGAATGCCATCTATTGACCGTCGCCGCAACTAGCGGCCTCGGGTCGGTGACACAGCCACAACACCAGCTTTGGCAAACTGAAAAGCGTCCACCTAGAGACCATTGTTTCGGGCTAATGGCCCTCGTCAGTCTAGGGCAGACTCTTTAGATCAATTTCCTTTCCCGGCAAAATCTCCATCTATACTGTATATATATTTAGGTGAAAATATCAAGCTTCTCCAGGAGGTGGGGACAGGTTTCTTTTTATATAAAAAAAAAACAAAATAAACCTATCCCTGGAGGCTTGATAGTTAATATTGATACAAGGGTGATAATTTGGTTTATAGATTATAGCTGCAAGAAAATAAGACCTAATCCAAATGAATTAATAGTGTATGACGTTTCGATAACCGCATTACTACAAAAATGTCCCACACTATTAATTTATTTGGATTAGGTCTAATTTTCTTGTATTGATACAAGGGATTATTTTATCAAATATACATTTAGAATATACAGCTCTCATATACTGCAATGGTTAGAAATTGAAAGAGGGAAGGGGCGTGGCTCATCAGTGGTGATTAAATAGTGATAAAAATTGGAAATTAAAATGGCGAAATCACTGGGAGGGTTCACCACTGATGCCTTCCCTCTTTCAAATATTTAAATTATTGCAATATATAAGGGCTGCAGAAAAATATATTTTAAATATATATGTGTTTAAAAAATATTATCACTTAAAACTACCCACCATGATTATCATGGCCTGTACCACGTGTACTAGGGATAAGCAAAAAAAAAAAAAAAAAAACTTAAAATATACAGTAGAACCCCTCTATAGTGCTCATTCATAGCTTATTCACCGCCAGATTGGAACAACTCATTACTGCAAACATTACATATATCAATGAACAAATGTTGTTGTTGTTTCTAATCCCCTTGTGTAAAGATTACACAAATTCCACGAGTTCGTGCTCCACAAGCTGTTTCATGATAAGCAATGGCCTCTCCCAAATGTCTTGTTTAGTGCATCTAATGCAAGCCAAAATGTGTTCTGGAGCAGCAGATGCCAAGTTACATTTTGGGCAAGTGGGGTAGATTTTGTTGTTATTTTCTATCTTCAATGGCTTGAGATGGCCTGTTCTTGTTAGTGTGATTTGGTGCTGTCTGAAGTTCAGAGCTCCTCATGAATGAATGTAACAACACCAAATCCCAATTCTGCACACCTGACCTTTTGGTAGCAGCAGCACTGTTACAATCGACAATCTAAAGTGATTTGATGCTAGGGAATTGCTTAATATAAGACAGAAAATTGATGATTCCCAGGCTCAGTCTTAATTTAAGAGAATTCACTTTTTCACAAATCAACAAGATAAAATCCAGGGTAGTAAAATATGTGGGTTGTTTCCCCATTTTTAAAATTATTTTTATCATTGGGCTAGAGTTACTTTAGTCTGTGGTTGCCAAAACAACACATGTAGGGGTTCATTTAATCAGATATAATCCTCCATCAATAGTACAAATTGTTTAAAATGGAATTATTCAACACTTTCTCTTTTTTAGCAATTTAGGACAAATTTCTACAAGTAGTAAGCAAAAGACTTGCGAAGGCTTGACTAGTGAATCTTCTAACTGAGTTATTATTTTTTTATTTATCCCAAGTACATGTGGTGCAGGCTATGATAATCATGGTGGGTAGTTAGCGACTGCTTTTACTGTGAGTGCACCACATGTCTACACATGAGAAAAGTAGTCTCACTTTTGCACTTACAAATGTGCCAGAGCCTCGTTTGGTTACTTGCACTTGCTGGTAAGGTTGGACTTTTGCAAGAATCAGGGGCCATTGGAGCATTTTTTTTTATTAGAAAAAAAGTACCCAATGCAGGATTTGATCCTGGTTCATAGAGGTTGACAACCAACGGTTTAGACCACCCTTCCACAGATCCCCATTCACTGATTTTACCAATTGTATGAATCTAACAGATTGTTACAATTATTGTAGAGTTTTCTGCCTATATTGAAGATTGATGATGTGTTTAAAGAAACTATGGAACGAGACTTCGGTAATTGTAGAAATTTCACAATTACAGTGGTACCTCGACATACGAGCGCCCCAACATACGAGTTTTTCGAGATACGAGTTCGGTTCGGTAGTGTTGAGGATATTAATCTGTGATTTTAAATGGGAATTTTGTATGGGGAAATTTGCTTCGAGATACGAGTAATTCAAGATAAGAGCAAGGTTGCGGAACGAATTAAACTCGTATGTCGAGGTACCACTGTATTTTTGTCTGCTTCCCCAGCGCAGTTCTTTCAGGACAAGACAACAAATATATTCATCAGTTAAGGCAACATAACTAAATAATACATGAGCACTCTGTACAGAGATTTTAATTATAAATATAAAATGATAAAATTGTTATATTAATTGCATATATCTTCAGTGTTGGTTGTCTTGTGTCTCCATTTATCTGACTCTGGGGTAGATGTAGAGTAAGGCTGTTTGTGCAGACTGTTCAGAAACGCGGTGCTGCAGTGATTGCTGCGCGGAAGCTGTCTAGCGCCATGTCTGCAGCTAAGGCTGCTGGGGACCACATGCGTGACTGGTTCCATGGAACTACTAAGGTAGGATTGTTTTACGTGTGATCTCTATAACAAATTTATAAAGATTTTTAAATAAGGTGATAAAATGAAAAATATTTATAGTAAACCTTCAAGAATCATGTATGTCAACTCTCCAAGAAATCAAAATATAGTGTCAATTATTGTAGTTTCATCAACAAACATTTTGTGAATTTGAAAGATTGAGTGCATTTTTGCTGTCATTACATGGTTTGGGATCAATATACTATGTTATATAATATTTAAATGTAATGCTACTGTCCTATAAGCTTATGTCCATAGTTTACTTGAAAACCATTTCTAAGATTCCATCCTTCAGTGTAGCATATAAAAGCAGAATGATCCAATACAGTATTAGAGCTCTGAGAAGCGGTCTGGTGGATTAAATTGGCGAAACCGCTGGGAGGGTTCACCACTGATGAGCCAAGCCCTCCCAATATATTTTTTCATCGCAGTAAGGACAGTAGAAGTTTGTTTTATGTATAAAAAAAACATTCGGACTTTTAAATCCTTTTATTTTATACTATGTTGTTTTATCCAGGGTTAAAATAATTGGGATTTATAACCCGGAACTTTGAAATTGTGATGTTATAACCATGTTGCTTCAATGTAGTTGATCACTTCATATTCTTAGCAATGAGAATTGATAAGATGGGAGATTACTTAGAGGAAGTAAAAAGAAGAATAGCACTAGGAAGAGATGCAATGATGAAATAGGACAAGAAAATGGCATTTCATTTGAGAAAAAGGAAGAGATCAAAACTACTTTATTAAAATTTTCATATAGGATTTTATATGTTTAAATACAAAATAAATGAATATATAAAAGATCATATAATAATAAATAATGAATGATTAAATTTGAATATATTAATATAATTGATAAATATACACATACAGTAAAACCCCTCTATAGTGAACCCAATGGGACAGAGCTTTTGGTTCACTATAGTCACGGTTTGGCCTTTTTTTTTTTTTTTTTACTTTTCTAAATTTTTAGACCGTATAATTAAAAAACAGCCATACACACTGGAAAAGGCAGCCACTTAATAATGGTCACTTTGTTTTAATTCCCTAAATTGACCTATTTCTTTACAGTAATGCTGAATTTTAAAACAAGTCATTTGATAACACTGATAGACAAAACTTAAGGAAGTTGTACCTTATAGCATATACAGTAAAACCCCTCTATAGTGAACCCCAATGGGACAGAGCTTTTGGTTCACTATAGCCACGGTTTGGCTATTTTTTTTTACTTTTCAAAATTTTAGACCGTATAATTAAAGGACAGCCATACACACTGGAAGAGGCTTTCTCTTAATAGTGGTCACTTTGTTTTAATTCCCTTAATTGACCAATTTCCTTACATTAATACTGAATAATAATAGAAATCATTAGATGATAGGTTCTTCTTATCATTAACATACATGTACCCCTATGTCTAATTTAAAAATCAAGACAAATCCTAGGCAAAGTTTATTAAATATATATTCAAAGATATAAAATGATTTTAAAGCATCATTATCAGATTATATAATACATTGTTCACTTGGAAAAATGGCTCTAACACCTTATTGCTTCAAAGCATTCTTCAAGCATTGCACCATTAAATAAAGTTAGTGTTTTTCTTCCATTTCATTTTCCCACATATTCTTCTAGGTCTAGATTTCGTGTTTTTTTTTTTTTTAACCTGTCATGCAAAACATTGCTGACTTTAAAATTACCATAGTTAATGGCATAAAAATAGCTTTTGTTTCATCACGGGACCATTTATTTGGATTTTTTTTTTTTTAGCCCTAAAACGTACGATCACGATCGCGGCAAAAGTTGAGGTTGATTCCTCTTTGTAACAATTTTTAATAGCTTTATATTTTATCTTTTATAATAGAAAAGTTATATTCTCTTATTTTAATATGTTCTTAACATTTTGCCTGTGTTGTTTCACTTTGAAAAGTTCTGAAAATGGCCTTTTTTTTTTAAGAAATAACGCTTTTGTTTTTAAAATGCCTTTGTTTTCTTCATTTTGGAAGCCATTCGTATTTTTATATTTCAAATTTAATGGATGCAAATATATTCTATTTAATAAAAAGTATAATGTGTTAAAATTTATACAACATACAGCAAAAAATAAAGTGCAAAATTCAAAACAAACAATGCCGCTAAATGTATTGTTTTGAAATTGCGATCTGCGAGGTGAAACATGCTCAAAATTTTGTTGTTTTAATTTTTTTTTAATTAAAATTCTAAGTTCGTTATAAGCATAGTATTTTTGATAGATTTTATCATTTTGGGACCGAAAATAGGTTCGTTATAGGGGTAGTTCGTTATTCTAAAAATCGCAAAGTTCGTTATAACGATGGTATTTTAAATGGAATGGAATTGGGAATCGGCGTGGGTTCGTTATAAGGGAAGGTTCGTTATATCCAGGGTTCGTATTAGCGGGGTTTTACTGTATATATATATATCTCTCAGAGTTATTTTCTGAATCCCGATATATATATGCTATAAGGTACAACTTCCTTAAGTTTTGTCTATCATTAGCATACATGCTTATATATATATATATATATACCTCTATGTATCATTTAAAAATTAAGCCAAATCCCTTACACAAAACTTTATTAATTATATATTTAAAAGGTATAAGAGTATTTTAGAACATCTTTCTCAAATAATATAATGCTAAATTTATTTGAAAAAATGCCTCTAATACCTTGTTGTTTGAAAGTGAAAAGTAAAATTTGAAAATCAGAATTGTCTTAAAATATTGTTATTTCCATCAAAGGAATAAAGCTCCGTGTATTCTGAATCAATTGAAGATGAATCAAAAGTTTCCAATTCAGAAAAATTGGACACGAAACATGTTGATACGATAGCGCGATCGGTAAAATTGTGAATAAAAAACGCCAATTTACAAACACAAAATCGGTGGTAAAACGGCCGGCCAGGGAGAATATCTGCGAACCCTGAATGAGTCATATACCTAACAAGGCTTCCCTTCTAAAAGTAGGACTCTAGTGTGGTAGTTTTTGAGAATTTATAAGTCGATTTTTGTTTGTGGCCCGTGAGACACGGGGCACTGTTTTTTTTTTGTTTTTTCTTCCAATTCCAGTTTCCACATATTCTTCTGAGGTGTAGATTAAGTTTTGTTTTTAACCTGTTATTCAAACCATTTCTGGCTCTAAAATTATTTGGAATTATTTTTTATCCTAGGTTAAACTTTTATAGAATGCTTCTAAAAGTGCATGCTGCCACTATTTTTTTAGAACGCCATTCTTTGTTTCTTTTCTTTATTTTGGAAGCCATTTGTATTTTTTAATTTTTCTATTTAAAAATTGTAGAATGCAAAGATATTCTATTAAATAGAAGTATAATGTGTAAAAATTTACACAACATACAGCAAAAATAGAATGGAAATCAAAACAAATAATGGCGATAATTTTTTTTGTTTTAAAATCGCGATCCGTGAACTGAAACATGATCAAAATTCACTTGTTTTAAAAATTTTTTAAATCACAATTTTAAGTTCATTATAAGCCTAGTATTTTTAATAGATTTTATCATTTTTGGACCGAAAATAGGTTCGTTATAACGATGGTATTTTCAATGGAATGGAATTGGGAATCGCCGTGGGTTCATTATAAGGGAAGGTTCGCTATATCCAGGGTTCGTATTAGCGGGGTTTTACTGTATATATATAATATATACAAGGTCTTCATTGGTAGTGCCCACAGCGGGAAAGATTCCACCACTTGTGGACAGCTAGAGTTCTTTCCCACAGAGTGGACAGGTCGATATGATGGCTGGCACTACCCAACTCAAAAAGGAAGAGAATTGTAGAGATGTTGATTTTTCCTGTAGTCACTTATGGATGTGAGAGCTGGACTCTCAGAAAAGAACCATGAAAAAGAAAAAAGTTTTTGAAATGTGGTGAAAGCTTTTATTCAGAATAACCCATGGACAGATAAAAAGACTTCAATCTTGAATGAAATTATTCCAGGTAGATTGCTTGAATTCCAAATATGTAAGCAAAGCCTAACCTACTTTGGATACATAATGAGTGTGAATGGATTAGAAAATATGTTAATGTTGGAAAAAAAATGAGGTAAGAAGAAAGAGAGGTAGACCTCCAATGAGCAGGCTGGAAGGGTTCAAGGGAGCTACAAGAAGGTTCACTTGATGAGCTGTGGGTGATGGTTGCCAACAGATAAAATTGGAGAATATTTGTTCATATAGTCACCAAGTGTCAACTTGATGGACGCTAACAACAAACCATGTTGCTGTTATTACAAAATTCCACTGTAGTTAATTTGATTTAACTGTATTTATTTTTAATATTGAGGAATATGCAACAGTAAGACTATCTGGAATGAAAGGAAGAAATAAAAAAGGTAGAAACCAGTGTGAGAATGATATAACTACAGAGCCAGTTGTGCAAATCAAGGAATTTATACAGCAGAACCTACTAAATGTTACAACCAGTATGATTTCACTTTTGTATTTTTTTTTACCTATTTTTATGTTCCAATGCATATTTGGCCATAACTACAGCCTTTTCCTTGATTCATAAGGAAGCCTCTAGGACCAGCCAATGAGGTTTAGCCTGTACCACACTGATGAGGGTTAATAGCCTGAATATGTGAATGGTTGACTTTTCTTGATTGTTCAAGAAAGGATATTTGGCCAATATTTGTTGAAAATGGAGGATTAGCTGATATTTATTCCAATTGATGGGGCAAGTCATTGACACTGTTCAGCTGCAAGGTCAGGAGATATTAATTTTGCTGCCTGATCCCAGTACAATTTCATTTCTATTCTATTTAAAAGCCATTTTTATACATATTTTGTAGCTCAATGTGTGAGGGGAAGAAATCTTATGTGAGTGAAAGCATGCTAATATTTTGAAAATCTATTTAATAAATTCAACCTTATAACTGAAAGTGGACTTTAATTGTTATTGTGTTTGTCATGTCAAGTTTGGCTTTTCCCTCAGCAGAGCTGACAGGGTATGTCCCCGGGTGGCAGATAGGCGAATGACCTTCAGATATGAAGGCCAGCTGCAAAACAACCAGAATAACTCTGATGAATAAGCAGTCTTGGACCACAAAAGCAGCATTGTTAGATATAGGAGAAAGACCTCTTTAAAAATCCTGAGTTCAACTGACCCATTTGATGGACCCCTCAGCAAGGGTTCCTCTCCAGGGATACGGAGGAGCTGCGTCTGTACTCATGTTAGAGTCTGCAGCAAAAGCATCTGCTTCCATGTTGGGAACAACAGGCTCAAATTACCGGCAAAGTCAAACTTTCACCAAAGTATGCCTGGATCATGGTTTATGATCAGCGAAAACTACACCCCATACCATGAGATCAGATGTTGATTTGCGTGCTGCATAGCGCAGAATAATTAAAGGGGATAAGAAATAACAACAAATTGACTTTTAGTGACTATGGACAAATATTCTACAATTTGATCTATAGTGACCCTCACTGGCAGCTCATCTAGTGACCTTACAGCAGTTATAGCTACCTATGCTAGGATATTATATAGCTCTGGTATAGCGATCCTTCTATTAATGCTGTTTGTGTATGTTGTATTACTTTGTAACCAATAAAAATCATTTTCACACAAGCTTTGAATTTAAAAAAGGCATATCCTGACTGCTTGCATGAACATTTGCATAGATGGTGTGTGTCCAGGACGACTGGGTTTCCATGGCAGTAATCTCCGATGGCTCGAGCTACGGAGCCCCAGCTGATGTCATGTTCAGCTTCCCAGTCCGCATCAGCCCATCCGGAGAGTGGAACATCGTGAAGGAGCTGGAGTTGAACAAGGAGACCAAGGAGAGGATTGAAGTGACGGCCAAGGAGCTCTTGGAGGAGCGGGACATGGCACTTTCAGTGTGTGAGGATTGACTAGCACGCCCAGCCAAGTTGTAGTCTCACACCACCACACAGAGTAAAACCTATTTTTGACCATTAGCTAGCTGTGTGCTCATGACCAAACATATCAAGCCTTGGCTTAGCTGCCAAGTGCCTTAAATCTCTTCTTACCATGGCTCACTCCCATTAGACCTACAACTAACCTATAAGCTAGTGTAAACCTGGGCTATTTCTGTAACACCAGCCCTTCATTTTCTATAAACTATCAACTTCACCTACAATTCACACCAAAATAGAATTCAAAGTGATTCACCAATTTTTTTGGTAACTTCATTTTTTTTTTTTTTTTGGAAATTTTGCTGGGAGTAAATTTATATAAAAAAGCATAGGGCTCCTCTCCTGTCAAATTAAACTTCAAAACTAGATGCCATCTATTTTGATGGCACGAAGTTTTGAAGATTAATTTGATGGGAGAGAAGCCATATGCTTTTTCAGTTCATTTATTTTTTGGATCTTGTTAACATATAACTATATTAATTATGAAAAGAACAAATTTCTTCATTCAACCTCAATTTTATGTGTGCTTTTGTATACAATTTTTTAATGTTTTTGTAAAGCCCTTTCTATTGATTTCAAAATGATATTTAAGATTTGTAATTCTTAAATGTGAAGATTACTGTGAAACCTTTTAGCTGATTTGTATTTGCCCTTTGATCAAGAATTTTAGTTTAGAAAGTAATAAACTTCTCTCTAGGGTGTTGGTGTCTGTTTGAAGCTTTGCTATTTGTCCGAGGCTGCCAGTTTGCCATTGATTGTGTAACCAACATTTTTAACCCCTTGTATATAACAAGTTGTTATTTGCCAAAATTGCTATTTTTGTGGAAGCTTCAACATAATAAATAAATTTTTTCTTTGACCAAACTTAATTGGCTGTCCTTTTTTTTTTTGTTGTTTTGTAACTTATTAGCTAAATTTTCACAGGTGTTTTTGAAACCATCTATCCTCTAACACTGATAGCTTGAGAAGCATTGTTCGTAGTTTCAAGTGTGATTTATGCAATCAATATATTTACTTTAGTCAATGAAACATAACTACAGTAAAACCCTTCTATAGTGAACCCCATTGGTTCACTATAGCCACGGTTTGGCCTTTTTTTTTTTTACTTTTCAAAATTTTTAGACCCTATAATTAAAGGACAGCCATACACACAGGAAAAGGCTGTCTCTTAATAGTAGTCACTTTGTTTTAATTCCCTTAATTGACCTATTTCCTTACATTAATACTGAATAATAAAAGAAATTATTTGATGATAGGTTCTTCTTATCATTAGCATACCTGTACCTCTAAGTCTAATTTAAAAATTAAGACAAATCCTAGGCAAAGTTTTATTAATTATATATTCAAAGATATAAAATGATTTTTTAAAATATCTTCATCATATTATATAATACAATGTTACTTGAAAGAATGGCTCTAATACCTTGTTGCTTCAAAGCACTCTTCAAACATTGCACCTTTCAAATAAGTTAACAAGTATTTTTCTTCCATTTCATGTTTCCACATTCTTCTTAAGGCTGAATTTCGTTTTGAACCTTTCATGCAAATCATTGCTGGCTTTAAAATCACCATGGTTAATGGCATAAAAAATAATTTTTGTTGCATCGTGGGCCCGTTTATTTGCAAGTTTTTTTTTTTCCCTAACATGTCTGATCGTGGCAAAATTTGAGATTGATTCTTCTTTGTAACAATTTTTAATAGCTCCCCCCCCCCTTCCATTTTATTTCTCATAATAGAAAAGTTATATTTTCTCATTTTAACATTTTTTTTTTTTAGTAATAACGTTTTTGTTTTCTTTATTTTGGAAGCCATTTGCATTTTTCCTATTTAAAATTTGATGGTTGCAAAGATATTCTATTTAATAAAAAGTATGATGTGTAAAAAAATGCATACAAAATATAGCAAAAATAGAATGTAAATGAAAACAAACAATGCTGCTAAATTTATTGTTTTGAAATCACGATCGGTGAGCTGAAACATGCTTAAAAATTTGTTGTTTTAAATTTTATATTACAATTATAAGTTTGTTATAAGCGTAGTATTTTAAATATATTTGATCATTTTGGGACCTAAAATAGGTTCGTTATAGGGATAGTTTGTTATATTAAAAATCACAAAGTTTGTTATAACGATGGTATTTTCAATGAATGGAATTGGGAATCGCCTTAGGTTCATGATAAGGGAAGGTTCGCTATATCCAGGGTTTGTATTAGCGGGGTTTTATTATATTTTTATTTATGCCTTTCCATTATCCAACTTAGGTTTCTTATTTGATCTCTTGTCCCTCTCCTTCTGAAACCTTCTTGTTCTGATGGTAGTTGTCTTTACACAAGGTTATTAGAAACAACAATTATACACTGATGATCACTAAGATTATGTTCCCTCGGCAGAGCTGACTGCTACAGGGCGCATCCCCAGGTGGCGGATACGGGAATGACCTTCAGATATGAAGGCTAGCTGCGAAACAAGCAGAATAACTGACGAATAAGCAGTCGCGGACCAACAGCAGCATTGTTAAAAGAGGAAAAAGTCCTCTTTAAAAATTCTGAGTTCGACTGACTTCTCCAGGGATATGGAGGATGCGTCTGTACTAATGTTAGAGTCGGCAGCAAAGGTGTCTGCTTCCATGTTAGGAACGGCCTCAAAATATAGGCAAAGTCAGACTTTCACCAAAGTGTGCCTGGATCATGGTGCCATGATCAAAGAAAGCTGCACCCCTTCACCCCATTTCATGAGCATGGAATTTGTGTAATCTTTACACAAGGGTTAAGAAACAACAACAACAAGATTATGTTGATAACTAATTTCTTTAGAAACAAATACTGTATTGTGAAATAATAATACAAAAGTGAAATTGCACTGGAATCAGGTGGATAAATTTTTAAAAAGGCATAAACACAAGATAATAAGACCAAATCCAAATAAATAATAGTGTTTATGTTTCGGTAACAGCGTTGTTACTGAAACCTCACACACTATTTATTCATTTGGATTTGGTCTTATTACCTTGTGTTTATAATCTATAATCCAAATTGTACCTTATCAAGAAAAAGGCATCTTCACATAATTTGGTGTTCTCACGTCCTACCAGCCTAAACAACTGTTTCAGGATGCCCCAAAGACCAGCGTTTTTGTTTGTTGAGGTACAGCTTGCACCACACTGACGAGGGCCAACAGCCCGAAATGCATATGTCGTTAACTTTTCTGGAATAATTAAGATGTCACAAGCCATCAAGCAACTTTTAGTTTTTCACCATAATTCACCATTACAGAATGAGGATCAAGTGTCAGAGATATCCCTTCAATACAGAGAACAAAAAAAGCCTAATATCAATTTAAATTCATCTTCAAAAAGCTGTTAAAAATTATCCCTATTACACATGGTACAGACCATGATAATCATGGTGAGGGGTAATAAGTAACTGCTTTTACTGTAAGTGCACGACATCTATACAGGTGAAAAGTAGTTTGACTTTTGCACTTACAAGTTTGCCAGAAAAATGTTTGGTTACTTTCATTTGCTGGTGGGGTTGCAATTTCGAAAGAATTGGAGGCAATTGGAGATTTTTATATATATAAATCTCAAGCCATTGAAAATAGAAAATATTAACAAAATTTATCCCACTTACCCAAAATGTAGTTTGGTACCTACAGCTCCAGAACACATTTTGGCTTGCATTAGATGCACTAAACAGGACCTTTGGGAGAGGCCGCTGCTCATCATAAAACAACTCGAGGAGCATGAACTCATGGAATTCGTGTAATCTTTACACAAGGGGATAAGAAACAACAACAACAACAGAAATAAAGTGCCCAATGCGGGATTTGAACCCGGGGTGTAGCGGTCGAAAACCAACAGTTTAGAAGGACCCTTGCACTGATCTCCTTTTTTAAAAAGTAAAGTTAGAGAAAGACAAAAAAAAAAAATAGTTCTAATATAACTGCTAAAAAAGAGAAATGCCTTGAATCGAAGCTATGATCTTTTATTAGAATTAGAATTTTATTATTTTAATGCCCTTTGAGCTAAAGAAGCACTGCATGCTGATTGACTTATAACCTCAATGCTGAATAAGGTCATATGACAGTAAACACTCAATCAGAGGTGGAATAAAATACATTTCCAAACATTGAAGCCTCATGAACAAAACTTAAGGAAGTGGAAAGTCTTTGATGTCGCCGGTGGTTTTTTATTTTTTTCTTTGAAGAAACATAGGCAATTTTATTTACACTTTTTATCTTGTGTGTCTTCAATAAAGGTCACAGTGTATCAAATATCTTTCAGAGTTATTCTCTGAATCCCGATATACACGCTAAAAGGTACAACTTCCTTAAGTTCTGTCCATGAGTGTATCTTTAGCAAGATTGTTTTACTTAACAACTTTCTCTGTCTTCTCTCAGTTTGTACATTTTCAAAACTAGCAATGATTTTAGGCATGTGTGATATAAAGATATTTATATATACAGTAAAACCCCTCTATAGCGAACTCCAATGGGACTGAACCTGTGGTTTACTATAGCTATGGTTCATTATAGATGCCATAGTTCACTGTATTATAAAATAAAAATGGGGATTAATTCAGGTTGTTATAAGGGAAGGTTCACTATATCCCAGGTTTGTTTTAGCAGGGTTTTACTGTAAGTGTATTTTCAATCTCACTTCCTCTCTCTCTATATATATAAAATGTATGTTTCATTATAATAAAGACACAAGGTAATAAGACCAAATCCAAATTAAAAAAATAGTGTGTGACGTTTCGGTAACAGCGTTGTTACCATCTTCAGACAAAAGTACTGTGTTACCTTGTGTTTATAATCTATAATCCAAATTGTGCCTTATCAATTATAATAAAGAGTGATGCATATTCCTTAGATATGCTTACACTTATTATATATGAAGGATGAATAATTTTTTTAAATTAAAATTTCTTTGGCTAACTTATTCAAAATTTCTTTTGAGGTCTATAAAGTGCCATAGTGAAGTAAGTTTTATCATATAATTAATTATTTTTTTAAATCAATTATTCTTTTTTTTTTTCCATTGTGCTTGCAGTATTATCTTGTAATATATAGAAAGTGCAATATAGTCAAGAAACTACCTCATTCTAGGTAATTAAAAAATCATGAAAGTTGTGGCTGTTTTGTGTCTCCTCGCAAGTAGTTTAACTTTGCAACAAACAAAAAGAACCTAAACATTTATAGTGAATGAAAACATTGACGCAAATGTTTCTTTTAACATAAATCAAACTTCTACTGTCCCTACTGTTATCAAAAAAATATTGGGAGGGCTTGGCTCATCAGTGGTGAACCCTCCCAGGGGTATGCCAATTTTTATTCTACCAGACCGCTTCTTTAGGCCCCAATATTGTATTGGATCATTCTGCTTTTATATGCTGCACTTAAGGGTGGAATCTTAGAAAAATGGTATTTAAGCAAACTATAGAAATACTCTTTTAGGACAGTAGAATTGCATTTAAATATTTGCATTGAGCACTGCTCTTCCTCAAACAATAAGGACAAGTTAGGCATAAATTAATACAAAGCAATAATGCGCTATCTAAATATAGCAAAAACATTTAGTTAAAACAATTGAAATATTTAAAGGGGGTCGGTGGAAGGCTGGTTAAACCGTTTGGTTTCCAACCACTACGACCCGGGTTCGATTCCCGCATTGGACACTTTTTCTGTTTAAAAAAAAAAAATTTTAAATGCTCCAATGGCCCCCGATTCTTGCAA
The DNA here is from genome assembly GCA_030710605.1 of Cordylochernes scorpioides. Classification (NCBI taxonomy): domain Eukaryota; kingdom Metazoa; phylum Arthropoda; class Arachnida; order Pseudoscorpiones; family Chernetidae; genus Cordylochernes; species Cordylochernes scorpioides. The sequence continues at coordinate 32,007,567 of CP092883.1, forward strand.
AAGTCCAACCCGACCAGCGAGTGCAAGTAACCAAACGGGGCTCTGGCACATTTGTAAGTGCAAAGTTGAACTGCTTTCACATGTGTAGACATGTGGTGCGCTTACAGTAAAAAAGCAGTCACTAACTACCCACCATGATTTTCATGGCTTGTACCACGTGTACTAGGGATAAGCAAAAAAAAAGAAGACTAGAATAATCATATTATAACCGGGTTTTTGTTATAAAAGGGGCTGTTATAATGTGGTTGTATTATAAACCAACTCCTGGCACTGGATATAAGTGGTGTCAACTTCCATAAGTAAGCACTCGTGGCGTGTAGAGTTTGCATTGAGTGAATGTTGCACGTGGGAGAAATAAATGTTGATACTCACTCCAGGCTAGCGACACCTCTCTACAAAGGGTAAAAGAGGTCACCTCTCTTTCTTAAAGGGACACTTTGGTTCTAAAACTAGGTGTTGTTATCAAAAACTTATTTTAGTTTATCAAGTTGGTCAAAGATAAAAATATTGATGATTTAATATTTTTGAAAGAATTATAGTTTCAACCTGGATGTGTGTATGATGCCAAATGTCATTTTCACAATTTTTTTTTTTTTTACTTATCCTTTTAGTCTAAATTAGACAAGATCTTGGAGGTTGTGCTCGTAAAGAAGCTCAAGAACTCTTCTTGGTTCTCTGTACAGGGATTTTTTGTCCTTTCCAATGCAATTTAGTAAATGTTGGGGAGTGGCCTCTTCGGTTTTGCACCTAGTGCACATGGGGAAGCTTTTGGCTCCCTCTTTATAGACTAGAGGGCGCAGGTGACCAGATTTCTGTTTAGTTGGAGGGTCTGTTTTTTTGGGTTTTCTACCTGGTACCAAGAATGATGGAAACTATCTCTATGGTTCCTTATTAGTTGTAGTTTCCGTTTGTTAATATGGTCCCTTGCTGAAAGGTAGGTCTCGGAGTTCACCGCATCAGGATGTCCAGCTGCTCCTTCCTTTGCCAATCTGTCGGCTTCCTCATTTCCAGGGACTCCCACATGTATTTTCACATTAAAATGTGTAAATAACAGAGACCACTTGGTAATCATAGAAGGTAGGAACTGTTGGTACTGGGTGTCAGCTTCCACAAGTGGACACTCACTCCATCCTAGAAGACACCTCTCTACAAATTACTTCTCACCTCTCTTTCTTGAGGGGACATTTGAGTTCTGTATCTAGGTGTTGTTATCAAAAACTATTTCAGTTTATCAAGTTGGTCAAAGATAAAAATATCGAAGATTCAATACTTTGAAAGAACTATAGTTCCGCTTTACATACCCAAGATAGAGGATACTGTGACTGCTGTGATAGAGATGCATGCAGACAACTGAGGCTCTTCATTAGACACAACAACTATACTTAGTCTAGCCATAAATATTGTTACAAAACCAAATCAGTGATAAAAATTTTAATTTGACCGCGTGAAGTATTCAAAATACAGTAGTTGTTATTTAATATCTCGTGCACACGTGTTTAGAAAAACAACCGGGAATATATTTGTTTTTTGACAATGGATTGGGGTGTTAAAGAAAACCGTATAGCTGTAATAGCCTTACACAAGGTAGGCGAAAGTCCTTCATCCATTTTTAAACTTTTTACAAAATTTGAATATTACACGTCAATTTTTATTATCGAACCATTGAAAGGTTCAAAAAGGCTAGCACTATTAATGACCTTGAAAGAACTGGTCGACTGCACGTGCAACAAACGCAAGTAGCTATAAAAGCCATTCGCGAAAGAATTTATTGAATCCACGCCGCAAACAAAAGAACTAAGCAAAGCAGATGAATTTAGCTCCAAGAACCGTTCCCAGAATAATCAACGAAGACCTTGGACAGAGAGCTTTCAAACGACGCACCCCTGCTCTTAGAGATATTAGAAGGGTTAGATCAAAAATGTTGTTGGCGCAGCATGATGGTCGGTGGCATGAAAGTATCCTTTTCACAGACGAGAAAATTTTCACGGTCTAGGAAAAGATTAATCGTCAGAAGACTTGAAAAAAGTCACCATCCTTCTTCTGTCATGGTTTGGTGGGTAGTTAGCTACGAAGGTGTAACAGATCTCCACTTCTGTGCCAAAGGGGTAAAAACTACAGCTAAAAACTATCAAGAAGATATTTTGGAACAATTAGTAAAGCCTCTGAATACAAAAATGTTTAATGGAGAACATTGGATATTTCAACAAGATTCAGCTCCTGCTCATAAAGCTAAGTCAACTCAACAATGGTTGGAGACGAATGTTCCGGAGTTCATAAAGGCCAATGAATGGCCCTCTGGAAGCCCTGATTTAAGCCCCCTTGATTACAGTTTGTGGGCATATTTAGAGGAGAAGGTGTGCTATAAAATATATCATAATTTGGTTCAATTTAAATCAGCATTGGTGAGAGCAATGAAAGAAATACCCTTAGAAAAGGTGCATGCCGCCATAGATCAGTGGCCCGAACACCTATGTGACCCTGTGTCAAAAATAAGGGAGGACATTTTGCATGATTGTATATATTTAAAATCTATGTTCTATTGGCCAATAAAATATGTATTTATATTCCATTATTTTTGTTCTTTATCATTTAATTTATAAAATTGTTTGTAACAGAATTTATGGCTAGACTGTGTAGTTCCAACCTGGATGATGTCAAATGTCATTTTCACAATAAAATGTGTAAACGACAGAGACATTAGAGTCATTTATCTCAAAAAAAGCATTAATATAAAATTGGAGCTACTGTAGTAGTACAATAATTTAAAACTTAGTCAAAAATCCCTTAAAGCTGTTTTTAATAATAATATTTTATCATTTATATAATTTATTTTAAAAATAATTTATAGATTGGATATAGATTTACTACCTGATATTGAAATAAAGAAACCTATTGTTTTAAATATAGTATTGAATCGTGAATATTTTAATCTTTTTTGACCACTTGATAAACTAGATTATTTAGGCAGAGGAGTTCTACTGTGTGGACTCCTAGATGAAGTTTCGATCCTCGTGGTCACTATTTTTGCCGCCTTGGGGCTTCGGGCTCTAGGTGTGCTTGGTGCGTCCTTGGTTCCTTCGCAGGCGGCGCGCTGTACCAGATTCGGCGGGCTGTTTGCACGTGTCGTCTAGATGTTGTCCTGTGTCTTTTTATGTGCCTTAAAAAGCTTACCTGAAAGCTTGTAGAAGGCGGAATAATTGATACTAGTTCTACTGTGTGGCAGGAGTCCACCATATTCCCAGATAAACATTTGACGATATTGCAAGAATTTCAATAAAGGTGTAGTTCATCATCAAAGGTATCAAACAGCTACCACTACAAAACCAACCAGTCAATGAGGATAATTTCTATTAATATTTTTTTTTTTTATATATATAAGAGCCTCTTTACTAAAGAAGAAAATTGTAGAAAAGAAATTAATAAAGGTAGATGAAATATGTACCGAATGGAGAAAAAAGAGGGATTAGAAACATGTTGACAAAATAAATAAAAAGTATACCTTGTGTTTATAAAAAGTATAAATAAAAAAATGATAAAAGTTTTTTCCAGAAACAAACAAATAAACAAAAATATATATATTGGCGAAGAAATATTTTATTATTTAATTTAATATTATTCAATGAAAATATTCATCAGATTATAAAAATATATATTACTCTGTATTTGTAAAATAATCTTTAAAATATTTCTTTGCTTGCTTGCTTAAGATTCCCTAGCTGTAGATAGTTTTGTTGATTTGTTAATAATTATCGACTAGTTGCCGTGACGTCATCAATAAATACCTTTACATATTCCAAGACTTGATTTCTACGTTACAACTGGTGAAGAAGCTGGATCGATACCCATTCAGAAAAAAACCTAAAATTGATTCGGTTAAGCAAGAAGAAACAACCATGAACATCAAGAAAGAAGCAACAACTCAGGTAGGTTCATTTTTTATACAACATCTACCTAGAAACCAACCCCTCAATGTTCTCTGGTGGGGGTGTTGAAGATTCCCATAACTGGTTGAAAAAGTACGAGCGTGTGGCGAAGTACAACCAATGGGATGAGACCCTTTGTCTCGCCAACGTTTACTTTTATTTGACCGGCACTGCTCTCAAATGGTTTGAGAAGAAAGAGGAGAGCATCCTGACATGGAAGGAGTTCATGTCCCAATTAGAATCAGTTTTCGGAAAAAACGAAAACTTGAGGCTACGAGCAGAGAAACCCCTAAAAACTCGGGCACAATTAAAAACAAACATCAAAGACTGATCATTGAATCCCTCCTGTCAAGCAAATTTCACAGTCTCAATAGAAAAATTTATTTACCTGAAATTTACAATGTAATATTCCCTGCAGCCACCAAACCCCCCACTGTATCATGAACTCTGAGACCACAATTTCAATATGTATTCTGTCCTGTGTTTCCAAGATATGCCATATTCTTTGCCATATTCATATCAGTACATATTTTACACACATTCAATATATATATATATATATATATATATATATATATATATATATATATATATATATATATTTATTTATTTACAAATATCAAATTATAGTTTATTGTTTTCTTCACTATGTAAATCCGTTTTTGCATAACTATTATTTTCTGCTCATATATATGTATATATTTAGATTAGATCCGAAAACTTTAGTAGCGTAATATATTTTTTCCTGTCGAAGGGCGGTTGTGCCCGAAAGTTTGAAATAAATTTATTTGCAGAAGATATACTTATCCCTCAAGCTTATTGATTTGAACATTCTATTAGGGGATTAGCCTATTAAAAGGTGAAAGCACCTAATTTTACTTTCAAGACGTCAAACGCCTCTGCAAAGAGGTAGATCCTCATATGAATGAGGAAGATAAAATATCCCATTTGATGAAAGGGATAGCCGAGGAGCTCTACCAGGCACTTCTCCCAAGAGATGCACATACCACTGAACAATTCGTCACCGAGTGTCGCCTCATTGAAGCGCTACATTGTAAGCGAGTGACTCCAACCAGGTACGAGCGACTACCAAATGTGGCGTCTCTCAGTGATCATGATGACAGGGCAGATCTGTCATCTATGGTTAGGTAAATTGTTCGCGAGGAGGTACAGCGAGCATTAGCCTCTCTTCGAGAAGAACCAGAAATTGCTGCAATTGAACATATGGTGCAGCAATAAATTGAAAAACCCATTGCGCCAATTTCTAGAAGTTCCCCTCAAAATAGAGCACCAGGGTCATTACCAAGCCCTAGGTACGAGTTACAACCCAGAAATTTTCAACCTAGACCGCAGCACCCGAAACAAGTAAACGGAAGACGCGATACCAACGAATGGCGAACCACTGAAGGTAAGCCAATCTGTTTCCACTGCGGACGCCCTGGCCACGTCGTGCGCTACTGCCGTGACAGGAGGAGAGAATATGAAGAAATACAAACTTGGAATCACAAACAGAGAGATAGGCAAGAACCTAGAACATTCTATAATTCTCGGAGCAGCCAAGAGCCCAATGACGACCTGCAAAGAGAAAATATACGCCGCTACCGAAGCCTCTCTCCTTACACTGGCCGAAAAGGACAACATTCGTCTCTTGATAGAAGACCCAGCCAGTCGCCTCGCCGTTCCTGTCAGGAAAACTAGAAGATGCGTCCTATTTTGGAGGTAAGGCCGCAAAATTTATATATCCTCCCTTATCGACTACAATAAGAATTAAAATAAAATTACATAGACATTAAAAAATCAATAGAAAAAAAATAAAAGATAAGTGGGTCAGGTGTTGATATTAAAAATAAAGAAGGCATCTCCAGACCACGAGCACATGTGCTTTTTAGATGGCAGAGCGCCATCTAGTGGAGCAAAAATAAACTAAACGTTTATTTAGCTTGCTCCGTGATATTTGGCCAACCCAATTTCTTGATAAATCAAGAAAAGCCATCCACGAACGCGTTTCGCGCTGTTGGCGCTCGTCAGCGCGCAAATGAATCCATGGAAGTTGCCAAATTCTTCATTGAAAATGTCATCTTAAAGCACGGCGCGCCGAGGGAATTAATTACGGATAGAGGAAGGAACTCCACATCTTCAATGATAAGTGATCTGAACAACCAGTGCAGAATAACCCATCGGAAGACGACCGCCTATCACCCCCAGACAAACGGACTCACGGAGAGGTTGAATAAGACCATAGCAGACATGCTGTCTATGTATGTAGATGTCAACCAGAAAGATTGGGACAGGATTCTCCCATTCGTTACATACATAAGAGCTGGTGATGTCACCAACGCGCAACCCCGCCCACCGTGATTCGACCAAGAGATCTGGAGGCCGAAGGAACCTGCAGTCCCCGATGACATGGAGCTGATGGGGCGGCAGCACTCGGTGGTTCAGCAGCTCCAATATCTCCGAGACGGCCTCCCAGAGATGGAGGAGCCTGCGGCGCCGAGGTGGAAGCCAAGTCCCATATGTCGGAGGAGACAGCCACGTCCCACTCACGGCGAGCCAAGAGTAGGCGTTGAGGCCTTCGCGCAGCGCGGCTTGCACGCCCTTCAAGCACGCCAGGCGAAGCTGTGTCCCTATGTTCAGGAGTCCGAGGCCGCCCACGGAGACTGGCCTTGCAAGGACGCCGCCCGGCAGCCAGGCAGTGTGCTGAGGTCCCCAGACAAAGCGCACCAGACGGGCTTGCAGTTTGGCGATGGTGGAGTATGTGGGCAGGTAGCCGTGTAGATGGTGCACCACGGCGGATAAGACCAGAGAGTTGGCGGCTCTGGCTCGACCGACCAGGGAGAGGCCGCGGGTGAAAGGGACCCACCTCGTTATAGCACCCTCGAGCAGTGCAAGGAGATGGTGTTCCTGGGCGGAGGATGATATTGCATATGTTACATTGCAGCCCAGTACCCGAAGCTGCTCCGATGTCCAGGAGATGCCAAGCTGCGAGTCGGTGCGGGCTCGCCAGGCGCCGCACCATAGGCCTCTGCTCTTCGCGAAGTTGACGTCTATTCCGGAGGCGCGCCGGAAGTCCTCGAAGATGTTTCTCACCACGTGGAAGAGCTCGTCGCGCCTGATGAGCAGCACGATGTCGTCGGCGTAAGCGAGAACGTTTCCGGGGCCAAGCGCTCGCTCGAGGCGCACCAAGAGAGGGCCAGTGGCGAGGCTGAACAGTGCGGCGCTGACGGCGCAGCCCTGCCTCACCCCGTTCAGCAGATGGAAGGGCCTTGTGTGGAGGCCTCCGGCTCGCACCGCCGCATCCGCCCCCGGCATAAAGGAGGAGGAACCACTCGATGAAGGCTGGTGGTAGCCGCAAGGAGACCATCAGGGACACTAGAAAGCTTCGGTCCAGGGTGTCGAAGGCCGACTCTAGGTCCGTCGAGATTACAGCCAGCTCCGACCCATTCCTTGTAGCCATGTGGATCTCGTCGGCTATTCTCGCCACGTTCCAACTGGGAGACCTCCCCGGGACTGCGTATGTCTGGCACCGAGGCACCAAGACGGGGCCGCAGACGCTGGAGGAGGATGTTGCCCAAGACGCGGGAGTCTGCCGTGGGGAGCGAAATCGGCCTGTAGGCGCTGAGGCCAGGGCCGCCATTGGACTTGGGGACGAGGCAGATGGTGCTTCGCCTGATCGATAAAGGCAGAGCCCCGCGGAGTTTGGAGGCCTCAAAGACGCGCCTTAGAGCCTCGACGAAGAAGTATTCGTAGGCGATCAGAAACTCGCAGGGCAAGTCGTCCCACCCGGGAGCCCTTCCGAGCGGTAGTCGGCGGATGGCCGCCGCGATCCCTGCGCCGGTGATAACAGGGCGGATCAGTGGATAATCCTCTTCTAGGGTGAGGGGGGTGGTCGTCCCCCGGATGAACTCAGTGGCGGCGATGGGGTCGCTGGATTCACGGGCAAAGCGGCGCTAGTAGATGGAGTATGCTCGTCGTCGCAGCTCCCCGCCCTCGATTATGCTGCCATCCTCATCCCGGATGTTCGTGCAGCCGGGCTTTCGGACGCGAAGCGAACGCACAAGGTCGGGCAGCGATGGGTAATCGGCGGCTGACAATGCTGCCTCCTGCCTGGCCTGCAGAAATCGCCCGGCGCGCGAGATGTGATCGTCGTCGGCGACGCTTGAGACATGGAGTGATCTTACCTCCGGCAGGAATTCGGCCTCGATCTTCGAACATCTTATCCACAAAGCTTCGCTGGACATGTCCGCAATAGATTCAGCTATTCTCTCTATTTTTGCCAGCGGATATTCATCCACCAGCACCGAACGAAGCATAGCGGCCACACAGGGCTGGCGAGGGAAAGGAGGTGAACCCAGCTGGACGAGGACAGCTCGATGGTCAGAGAGTCTGTAATAGATGGTTTTGTACAGTGTCCCTCTCTCCAGGAGTCTCGATGGCAGGAGAATTCTGTCCAAACGAGCGGTGTCAACTCGACGCCTGCAGCTGGCCACTCTGGTTGGAAGGTTTGCAGCATCAAAAAGGGTGGCTACATCAGCGAGGGCTGTCTGTTCCATAAGCTCCGTGAGGGCCTCCACCGAGACGGATGCCGTGTCGCTCGTGCTCTGGTCTTCGATGTTGAGGTCGCCCACCACCCAGGCGTCCACCTGGATCGCGGCTGCCGTGATGGACTCCAGCTGCTCAAGCCGCTCGCGAAGAATGTGTGATAGGTGGCAGTTGTTCACGCGCACTTCCTGGCCGCGGACGTCGATGGAGACGATTAAGTTATTGCCCGGCCACAGGACGAGCTGCCACAGAACAGCGACCCTCGGGACGAAGAAGCAGGCGAGGCCCGAACCTCTGAGGGCTGCGGGGGGCACGATGACGGCGCTGTAGCCCAGACACAGATGTTGTATGGCATCCAGCGACGAGGTGTTGGTCTCCTGGACAAAGGCGACGTCTACGCGATGTTGACGCAGGAAGTGGCAGAGCTCAATGCTCCTCTCGCGAGTGGCGAGCCCGCGGGCGTTGATGGATGCCAAACGGAAGCTCATTGGGCGCTCCTCGTCTGGGCACGAACGTCCGATAGACGCTTGTAGAGAGCGCAGTTGGAGTCGGGCAGGGCGTCGATCAGCTCCTGGGCAGTATTGTTGAGGGCGGTTATCTGCTCGCTCCCGATCTTTTTTTTTTTTTCAGGCTCTTCAGACCGGGGACTGAGGCTAGCGCGTCCAATATTTCTTCTCTTTCAAGCCTTTCGAGCCCAGACTTGTCCAAGATGTTGCTGGGAATGCGCTCAAAGAGTTCGTTGAGCTGCGTCCGGGTCACGTTGGACTTTTTCTGCGTCTTCCGAGCGCCACTACGGGACTGCTTTGATGTAGGAGGGACTGGATCCACAGAAGCAGTAGGTAGGGTCTCTGGAGCAGGAGCTGAAGTTGGGGCTGGTGATGCAGCTGGAGTTGTTGGTGCTGCGGGTGGTGCTGATGCATCTGGGATTGGAGCAGGTGTCGATGTTGAACCTGCGGCTGGCGTTGGTACTGGAGTAGGCATGGCGTTCGAGGAGGAGGGCTGCCTTCCTCCGGCATTATTTGGACTAGCGGGGGGATCCAGGTATAGAAGCAGGTTAGCTTCCTGGACGCCAGTCTTCCGGGGGCAGTTGGCACGTTTGTGCCCGTGCCTATAGCATAAGGAGCACTTGGTGCCATACGTGACGTACACGTGGCTAGTCACTCCTTTGGATTTGATTTCAAGACGGGCTGGGATGTTTGAGAGATTCACACCGTTTCGTAGAGTGATGAAGGCCTCACGCCGTGCGTCAGCCCAGTATTACTCGCCCAGCTCCATCATTTTATGGACGATGGATGTTATCTGTCCGTAGGGCCGCAGGGCTGCCACAAGGTCCAGGTTTTCAACGAAGAATGGAACGTTCCCGATCACTATCCGTTCTGCCCGCTTCTTCAGTGGTGTTGCTCGCAGGAGGGCGTCCTCGATCTCCAGCCCATCCTCCACGAGCTTGTCGGCATTCTGGACACTGGAGAGGCCGACCAGGATTTGCCCCTCCATCTTCGTCAGCTGGTAGACTGTGCCCTTGCCCAGCTTGGCTTCCAATGCCCGGAAATACTGTTCCTGGGTGAAGTCTGGGCAGAACTCCAGGTAGACACATTGGTCCGCCTGCCCCGCTGCCGACCTTGCACGGAAGGTTGCCTGCTTCTGCTTGGTGCTTGGACGCAGCCTTTTTTCATCCCCGAGTTGGAGTGGTTGGGGTCATGTGGCCTTTTCTTTGATCCTCCCACTAGGGTGAAGATTCCATCTTCGCCATCGGGAAGCTGGTCGTCCAGTTCCGGGCAATCAGCCCAATTGCGGCGAGAATTTTCATGTCCGCCGCCGGCTCAGAATTAGCATCTTTACGATTGTTTGAATCAGAATGGCTTTCAGCCATTTCTGAATATTTTGCCGATATTTCGGCGGAGTCTTGAGGGTTTTCTGTGAGGTTCATATAGGCTTGCAGCCCATTCTCTTGGCTTTCAGCCAATACCCCAAAGGGGTTAGTAGTCTCCATGGCCTCCATCTCAGACTCAAAAAACGCGGAGCTCGTGCGCCGCATGGCCGCACGGGCAAGGAGAGAGAGAGAGACAACCGGGCGGCCGTTCGTGTCGCACACAATCCCCAACTGTCCTAAAGGTCCCGAGGTGTTAACTGACGGACCCCAGTGGTCTCCCCTTGGAATATCGCTGGTGTTTTAAGTGACCTTCTCTCTCTGGGTTGTCTCTAGGGGCACAGTCTACCAGCTGACGAAGATGGAGGGGCAAATCCTGGTCGGCCTCTCCAGTGTCCAGAATGCCGACAAGCTCGTGAAGGATGGGCTGGAGATCGAGGACGCCCTCCTGCGAGCAACACCACTGAAGAAGCGGGCAGAACGGATAGTGATCGGGAACGTTCCTTTATATATCTACAAAAATCAAATTCAAAATCGATGTTTGTTATCGCGTTGCGCAAAATCTACAGAATCAATCATTATGAAATTTCGCATGTAGGTAGCTGAAGATTTCGTTTGACATATAGGCTATTAAAAAAAAAAACTAAAAAGGTTAATGTGCTTTTTTTAAATGTAAAACCAAAAAGCGTTAGTTCCAGCCTTTTACCGCTTGGCGCCGCACTGGTCGCGACGATAAATGAATTTGATTGGTTAATAATTTTACACGTAGTTTGTTTACGCGATGAATGTTTTGAAAAGGTAAGATTATCCAATCGCCGTGAAACTTTAGGAAGTTATCCCTATATATAGTCACGACCGTCATCGGCCGCCTCTGTCACGGATGCGCGCGCACAGGGAGGTCACGTGCTCGCCGGCAGCCAATAAAAAATAATAATAAAAACTCCCTCGAGCCGGATTTGAACCAGCGACCTAAGGATCACCGTTGTAACATCTACAGTCGGGTAAAACACGGGCGTTGCCCGGGTCATTCGGCTAGTTTACTATACTGGGAAGGTTTCTGGTTTGAATTTGATTTGAAATAAATATTCGATGCAATTTTATCAGCAATTTTTTTACTTTCACTCGCAAGCAGCGCCTCTCGCGGCTTCTGGTGAAATTATATTTATAAATTGTAAAAATGCTAAAATGTGTTCCAAGTATAATAAATTTAATTTAGAATTTAGTAATATAATATTCCAATGGCGTTGAAAAAAAACTTGGAATTTCAATATTAATATAGATTTAAAGAAAATATTGTAATGTTTTGTGTTAAATGTTCTCTTCTTCTTCTTCTTTCTTATCTCCACTCAATCATATTAGGGTATCAAGCGCTTGTAAAGCTTGAGACTTGGCAACCATCATGATTGGGTGAAGTAGAATGCGTCTGCCTTTGTCATTAAGACTGGGAGCACTACTCAGTGGCAGGCCGACTTTGCTCCAAAAGAAATGGCCGCCTCTGACATGAGGAACTGACACCATGTGCAGCCGCTCCTAACATGGAGTACAAACGCTGCTCATCATGTATCCCTGGATTAGGAGCCCTTACAGGGTACTATCAGCCGGGCCAGCTGAGCCCAGGTTTTTTAGCGAGCTTGTTACTGCTCCCCCTCCTCCTTTTTCATCCGGGCTTGGGACCGGCAAAGGCGGAGTTGTGTTAAATGTTAAAATGTTGTAATGTTCAAATGTATTTTTACATTGTTATTTTATTTGTTGTTGTTTTATAATAATGAAGATGCAAATTACATTGTTGTTGTTGTTTATTATCGTTTTTTTTTTATATAAAAAGTTACATTGTATGTGATGATGATAACAAAAATGAATTTTTAAATTAATATACATAATTCATTGAGGAAAAAAAATTATAAAATTCACAAACGTGACAATATCTTTTTTAAAATTTAATAAATGTTTTTCAAAAAAGTATGTTTAAAAAAAATATATTTAAACGCATATAACAATATTTATATACGTTTATAAATCTATATATAGGTGGATTGGATGTTTTCTAGAATCGTTTTGACAAATGTTCGTTAGGCAAACTTTTACTCGGGTAAAAGCGGGCGAAGCCGGGTACATTCGCTAAATACAGTTATTTAGAAATGTTCGTTTGTGGCAAGATACTATTCCTTCAACTTCAAATTACCGAGTGTACCAATTAATATTGATTTTATTCAACTTATCGAGTATTTTTCAAGGGACCGGGAAAAATTTTCAAATTATCGAGAGTATAGACAAGTATAGATTCAGTAGGGATTGGATGTTTGCTAGAATCGTTTTAACAAATGTTCGTTAGGCAAACTTTTACTCGGGTAAAAACCGCGCGAAGCCGGGAACATATATATATGTTTGTCGGCTATGCACGCCCTCAATATGTAAATAATCTCGCTGAAATTTGAACAGAACAGATAGTTAAATCTGTAAGAGTTTTTGTCGCACTTTTAACCAAGAAAAAAATATAATTAACCAAGTACTGAGCAACAATATTTTTTTAGTCAGAAATGATGATGACAATATTGCTGTATCGTGCTTGATTGACATAATCAAAATTATTTAGGGGATATTCACTAAAGCAGACCACGTGCGAAGCCAGATAATAATTTTAGTATGCAGGAACAAAATTCTACAGCGAAACATTCACTCGAGCAGAAGACACTCGAAGCCAGGTCATCTCTATATATAAAATATCGTTTCTCGGCCTTTTGGCTAAGATCATGTAGTATATCTCTAGATATTTTTATTTATATATATCTTTTTAAAAAATCGATTCAGTAGAGAGAGTGGATATGTTTGCTCGAAAAATATATTTTATATATTATATAAATATATAATGTAATGAATATTATTTTCATTATTATTATAATATTATATGTTCCGGAAAATTATTATCAATATATTCGTTAGGCAAACTTTCACTCGGATAAAACCCGGGCGAAGTCGGGTACACATCCGAAAATATTATAGACGCGTATGATTCTTTTTAAAAATAAAACAATTTCTACTGCCCTTACTGCAGTGGAAACATTAATAGGAGGGCTTTTTTTCCCATTGCAGTAAGGGCAGTAGAAATTGTTTTATTTAAAAAAAGAATCATACGCCCTCTATAATAGTTTCGTATTTTGATAACAGATGGCGCATGGCATAATATTAGAGTATCATTTAGTGAAATTTTATACATTTTAACACAATGTAGCTCGATGAAAAGCCAATCGAAATGACACACTAGATAAGAAAAACAATATAGGAGAAACTGCAGAGCCACTGATGAGCTATATAAACCCTTTATTTTAATATTTATATCATTGCAGTAAAGTCTGCAGGGGTAAATTTGATTATTTACTTGATATAAGAAACAACACTGCTACAAATTGACAAAATTAATTCGTTATATTTCACTCTAATATTTAATCTGTTGATTGTTAGATAGCGACATCTCTCACTTAGAAATGGACGCAAAACTCAGCACCAATAACGTGATAAATTAAATACTATGCAATATAGGCAAGACTCCTGTATAAACAGAATATTATAATAGTTTGTCTGCAAAAAATTCCATTATTTACATATTTCATAATACACCTGCACTCTTTTTAACATTCTCCCACAAAAGCTCCACTATACAGTCTATAATAGGCACACAATTAACATAGGCAATAAAATACCTACAAGCATATTAATACTTCCTAAATGGATCATTTTCATCTTTTATGGCTGAAGAGATCTTAATCTCTTTGTAGGTTCCCCATTGCTTCTAACACCCCTTCAATAAAGTGATGGTGAAGTAGGCCGTCATCGACAAGTAGAGCGATCATGGGATGAGAGATGGTATCTACAGCCTGGCTAACTCCATTATTCCACTCTCGCCACATTGTTGATTCAACAAGTGCTGGATGTAATCCCTGCCACAAAGGACAGAAAGTTTGCTTAGAAAGCGCCGCCCCCTGCGGGGCTTTCAGACGGAGGAATGCGTGCACGTGCGCTGGGGGAGACGGCGTGGCGACAAAACCTCACAATGGCCGGAATTTTAATTGACCCAGGAGAATGTGGGGAGAGAGAGTCTGTTAGTATATGGACGGACATATTTCCCATGCTGTCTGTGTTCAGACATGTGGACTCTATTACTGATGGGTATCACATATAGCCTTGCTTGAGGCATTGCATTCTGGGCTGTAAGTCCTAGGAATTTACATACGTTGGTCCCTTATTACCCCTAATATGTCTTTCTTTGAAAATTCACACTATTTGTCTTCATTACTTAGATTTAATTTTTATATATATGGGAATTTTGCATTAAAAAATCATAACTGCGATGCAAATATATATGCCATGAACAACACTTACGGAAGTTGTACCTTTTAGAATATACAAGGTATGTCCCATAAGTTCCCGGACTGGATCCATAAAAAAATGGTAAGATATTTTTTTTTTTAAATTATTAAAACTTTTCAAAGTAATCCCCCTTGCTTCAACGCACCAGCGCCATCGTTTCTCCCAATTGTCGAAACAGTTTTTATAGGCCTCTTTTGGGATGCTCTTCAATGCCAACAGCGATTTTTCTATTATGTCATCCGTGGTGTCAAAATGTCTTCCTTTTAATACTGCTTTAAGTTTGGAGAACAGGAAAAAATCATTTGGTGCGATGTCTGGGGAATAGGGTGGTTGAGGTATGATTTGTGTCCAGTTTTTCGCCAAAATATTCGTCACCAAGTGCGCTGTGTGAGGGCGGGCATTGTCATGGTGTAGGATCCAGTCACCATTAGTCCATTTTTCTGGCCTTTTTTTTTTTTTCGAATCGCTTCCCTTAGAAGGCGAAGAATGCCCAAATACACTTCCTTAATAACTGTTTGGCCTGCAGGAAGATACTCGTGATGAACAATGCCCTTGTTATCCAAAAAAGTGACCAGCAACACCTTGTTTCTGGATTTCAATATCCTGGATTTTTTGGCTCTATGCTCACCCTGACCACTCCACTCGGCAGATTGACGCTTGGTTTCAGGGTCATAGCCATAGACCCATGTCTCGTCGCCTGTGATTATCTTGTCTTTCCATCCCGGATCTGTTCTTGTCATTTCCGACATGTCCTCACAGGTTGCAAGCCGACACAGTTTTTGCTCATTAGTGAGGAATCTTGGGATGAATTTTGCAGGAGTATTTTTAGCTTCAAATCTTCAGTTACGATCCTTCCAATTGTTGTTTTAGAGATGCCTGTGTCTTGCTCTAGCTCCAGCAAAGTGGCTCGAGTATTTTCTTTTATCAAATCGGTGATTTTTTGCACATTTTCATCAGTCCTTTGAAATTTTGGGCGTCCTTGACGAGGATCATCTTCAATGGAAATTCACCAGATTAAAATCTAGAATGACATTCAAAAACAGTTGTTAGTAGTATATGGGTACTACTGTGGGACACACCAAAATTTTCATTTTGCATTAAAACACTCGATTTTTTCGAACAAAAGTGCGATTTTTCACACACCATTTCTGTCCTTTTTTTGACCATATTTATTAAAAAACAAGGATATTTTAAATAAAAACAAAGGTTTTTTTGAAAGAAAAAATTAAAAATAACAAAAAAGAAAATTTAAGAAAAAAACACACAAAAATAAAAGTATACAAAAAAAAATAGAAAAATTGTGTCCTTTTTTTGATCAAAATAGAACAAAAAAAAGCATTAAATAAACAACCCTCATTTATTTAGAAGCATTTTTTTATTAAATATTTTCCAACTTGATATCATAATAAGGATTTTTATCTCCAACAATTCCATTATATGCCAACACATATTCTCCTCTATTAATTTTCTTTATATCCTTATCTGATAATTTTTCAAATCTTCTAGGTAAATAAAAATCTTTTTTTTTCTTCGTTTATTTCTTAGGTTGCAATTACTGTTTCCCCATATTTTGTTGTGAATTTTCTCAATAAAATCAACTTATATTTCCCAGGATATATTTCGCTAAATTTATAGGTTTTAGGGTAAGAGTTGATGTTATTGAAGATCTCCATTTATTTAGAATTATTTTTATTAAACATATTTTTATAAAACACACATCTAAACATCGAACATCCCTCTCCTAATACTCTAGGACATCTCGGACATTATATTTCTTCAGAATCTATTCCTTCTAATAATTCTTCTGAAATTGAATCTTTATATAGAATTTTACAATCATATAAATCTTGTAAGTATTTTATATAATATTTAACTTCATCGTTACTTATCCATAAATGTTTGTCGTCTGCAAATCTTTTAAATTTTAGACCTGTAATATCTCTAGTTGTTTTATAAATGATATTCTTTTCTTGTTCGTTTAGAATATAATCAGATTCATATATCTGAAAGGTTTCAGCAATTGGCAATTCCAAATGAATCCAACTGAATTATCTTATGATCTTCTTATTAGGAATAATATAACCTTGACAATTAATAACAATCATTTATATAGGAATATTTTTAATAAATATTTCAGAAACCGAAAGGCACAGTGTCATAATCATCTATAATTCTTCTCTTATCAAAGCCAAACATGTATCTTTTAGTAATATCAGTTGTTTTGATATTTCTATCTTTTGAATTCTAAATTGTTTATCTGTTACATCTAAATATTCAGTTTCACCTGTAATTACTTTCATTCTTTCATCGAAATTCAATAAATTTTCATTTTTATAACTTATCTTAAATCCTTTAATTTTTCCTTTTACTTCACCATTATTCAAAATATATCCGTAATCTTTACTGGCTCCAGAAATCCAGGAAATCATATATTTATCATCACCCAATTAATCTGTCCATTCACCCAAAGAGCAACCTGTTTTTATTTTGTTTGTACCATCATCTATATATACCACACTATCTGTTTCGTAATATATCACTTTATCTCCCAATTTATCTAACATTTCATATAATCTTATCCTTGCTGAACTGGTTGTAAAAGCTGCTACAAATATATTTGTATTGAAATTATTCTCTACATATTCATCCTTTTTATTCTAATTCATTTCTATACAATCATCAATATGCCAAAGCATATTCAAATTTTTGATTGTATCATCCAATATTATTTTGTAGAAATCTTCAAGTTCCATTACATATTTAGTATGTTTTATATTTTTTCTCTGGCCAAATTTGCCCCATAATGAATTCAAACTAATTTTCGCAATAAACCTTAATCCTGGATTCTTCTTAATTTCTCCTAGTTCTATATCCAATTTTTCTTTAACAGCTCTCCTATATTCTTTCTCATCTCTTTTTAATTTTCTTTCCAATTGTCATCTGTTTCGAGTTTTATTTTTAAAAACATCTTGACATAATCTCTGAATAATTTATTCGATTTAGTTTTAAAATTCCATACCTCATAAATATTTAGAATCTTATATCCTTTCTTCAAAGCTAAATTAATTTCTGTTGTTGTCCATGTACCTATAAAACTTCTTTCTTCTTCACTGTGTTTACATTCTTTATTTCTAATCTCATAACAATCTTTACATTTCTTTTTTTTTTCTACTATCTGGTTTGTTTTAAAATGAGTACATTTAGTAGGTTTAGAACACTCTCTACACAGAGAAAATAAAAGTTTATCACCCCTATAGGGTAGAACAGGATTATATAATTTTCTTGGTGGAAGAACTTTACATTTTTATCAATCCGAACCATTTCTCATCGTATTTCTTTGGGTTATATATCTTTTTTGGATGTCCTACAGGATAGTAATCAAAGTAATTTACAGTAGGATTAAGAGAACAATCATCGATATATCTCCCCATTTCTTTTCCTTTGAATTCATATTTTAATTTAGTTGGTTCAACTCTTCCACCATAAAATGCATCTCGAGGATTTAAAGGTTCTACAAAATCTCTATTCCAAACAAATTTTTTTATATCCTTGTTATTATCGAAATCATGTTCCCAAATAGCAACTAAATTATAGCCTGCTTCTTTTATTTTATTTTCCATCACCTTAGTCTTTTCGTATAAATCCTTCATTAAAATTTAATTCTGTGGATTGACTTTAGTTTTAGTATGACAAATAGGACAACCGTGCCAAAAACAACCATGAAATTGAAAAACTGTATTTTCGTAAAAGCCATCTACTTTTATATATTTTTTACCAATTTTTAATTTCTTATCCTTTCCGTTCAAAGCATGTTGTATATTAACGCTATTTTTAAGAGAAATATAATCTAGCCATTTGATTGATTTCTTACTAATATTGATCTTTCTTAACATTATTATCGTCCATAGCAATTGTATTTTCCTTCAAGAATTTACCTCTATAAATAGCCATACATACACCAGCAAGAGTTACATATTGGAAAGGATCAATATTAGAAATTTCAAAGAATAATTTCCTGAATTCTAAACATCCTCTTCTCAATATATCTACATCAGATCTACAATATTTAATAAATTCTTTTTGAAAATCGAATATTTTGTATTTAACAGAATCGTACCATTTTATAAATTCATTCCTATTTTTTTCGGTCATCGAATTATGTCCATAGTATTTATTTTTTAGGATATATTCCTATATAATCTTGATTACAATCCTTATTGAAATAATGAGGGAAATAACCTTTTGCTAATTCTTCTAATCCAAATGTTTTAGGGAATTCTCTTAAAGGAATTTGAGTAAAATTATTAGAATCTATAAATCTCATATTTAACTCAGGTATCTGCATGTAATTGAGTTTATTCCCACTATATATAGTGAACACTTTTATTTTATTTTTGAAACAATATTTTGCTAGAATTTGAAAATCAAATCCTTTTCCGTAATGAGCTAATACCATATATCCTTTGTGTCTAATAGCAAATAGCCATTTACAGAATTTATTACCACTCTTGAATATCTTTTCGTTTCCATAAAAATCTTGATTAATAACAAGATTTATTTTGTGAATTCCTGTCTCTTGTTTTGTTTCGACATCAAAAAATAAATACTTTTCAGTATATTTCTTAAATTTCATACACCAATCTTCCTTTTTTAATATATTTTTAATACAATCTTTTTTACATTTGCCTCCTTTCATATTTTTTCTTTTATATAACATTGATGATCATTTAGTACCCATTGACAGCAATTTTTACATTTTTTTTCTCCACATATGTGTTCATCTGGTTCTCTATCAATACGTTTTATATTTCGTTTACATTTAAGACATTTCCATAAAACATCACAAACACTAACTCCTTTTTCTTTTTCAGTTTTATGATATTCATAACAATCATCTCCTTTGAATTTTCTGAAACATGTTTCACAATTAATTTAATCTCCTTCACATTTTTGTTCTCTAAAACAACTATTACATTTGAGAGGACATTTGTGTTGATCACTTCTTTTATAACTAACTTGACAAAATTCACAATAGTTCCTTTTTCCTAAAAATCTCCTGTGATTGTTGTGATTACATTAAAGTGATTTTTATCCTTATATATGTAAATGATTATAGGTTTGTATTCTCTGCTGTATATTCTTTCTCAAATATTTTAACTTCTAAACTAAAAATTTCCAAAGGTATATCACATAATTCATGTAGTTTTTCAGCTAATGTTTTTTGTAATAGTCTTCCTTTTTTGATATAGGTTATATCATTTTTTATTAATTCTCTAAATTCAAGTTTTTTACATAAATATTTTGGATTTTGAATAGCTAATGCCGTTACAATTGATCTAGCTAAACATATATTATCATTGTTTTTAATTACACAAATACTACGCTTATTGATAACTAGACGAATGGCCCGGGCAACGCCCGGGTTTTACCCGAGTGCGAATATATTTTAAAAACGTTTTAATCTTCATCTAGATCTTCATCTTGTCTACACCTTGTATACATCTTGCTTCCTAGGGTTGCCTAGAGTGGCCGCTACAGTCAGGGTGGTCTGTATGGACAGGTGGATGTATCACACAGCTGATAACAGGGTTGCCTAGAGTGGCCGCAATAGCCAGGGTGGTCTGTATAGACAGGTGTATGTATCACACTGCTGATAACAGGGTTGCCTAAAGTGGCGCTTTAGACAGGGTGGTCTGTATAGACAGGTGGATGTATCACACAGCTGATAACAGGGTTGTCTAGAGTGGCCGCTATAGACAGGTGTATGTATCACACAGCTGATAACAGGGTTATCTAGAATGGCCGCTATATACAGGGTGGTCTGTATAGACAGGTGGATGTATCACACAGCTGATAACAGGGTTGTCTAGAGTGGCCGCTATATACAGGGTGGTCTGTATAGACAGGTGGATGTATCACACAGCTGATAACAGGGTTGTCTAGAGTGGTCGCTATTGACATGGTGGTCTGTTTAGACAGGTGTATGTATCACACAGCTGATAACAGGGTTGTCTAGAGTGGCCGCTATAGACAGGGTGGTCTGTATAGACAGGTGTATGTATCACACTGCTGATAACAGGGTTGCCTAAAGTGACCGCTATAGACAGGGTGGCCGCTATAGACAGGTGTATGTATCACACAGCTGATAACAGGGTTGTCTAGAGGGGGGCAGGGAGGAGACGTGTTCGCCGGCAGCCAATGGGCGCGCATTCTATCCGTGAGCTTCAGACAGAATAAGGCAAATATATAAGTAGATATCATCGTCATTTATCAAATTTCTAAATGCACCACCTCGAGGTAAATTGGTTATAGTAAATTCAAATTCAGTATCTGTAATATCTATTTCTTTATATTCTATTTTGTGATTTAATACATCTAGATATATACCAAATGCTTCACTAGTAGGCATCCATTTTGAAATAAAAGATCTTTCCAATTTAGGATTATGTATATACATTAAGTTGAATCCTTCCTTCAATTTTCCCTATAGCTGTTCTGAACAAATCTTGTAAGATATTAAGATATTTAATCGGCTAATCCCCTAATTTCTGTTCTGTGTTTCCAAAGATGCCATAGTCTGTGTCCTATTCCAGATCAGTACATATTAGACATTCAAATTCTCTATATACAATATTAAATTTCAGTTTATTATTATTTTCTTCACTATGTAAATCCGTTTTTGCATAATTGTTTTATTTTCTGCTCCGTTATATGTATATATATAGATCAGATCCGGAAACTTTAGTATAGTAATTTTTTCCTGTCGAAGGGCGGTTGTGCCCGAAAGCTTGAAATAAAAAAAAAAATTTCGCATAAGACACTTATCCCTCAGACTTATAGTTTTGAACATATTAAGATATTGTTCAGGTCTTATATTAATACCTTCTACTGTGAATTTCATTCTATAGGTATTCCATTTCTTTCCAAAACGTCCTTGTTTTTCTCTTAATACATAATCTGGTTTGAATAACTTTTTAAGATTTACTTCGGTTTTAGGTTTATTTTTTGTTTTCTGTTCAATAAATGTATCTTTTTCAAATTTTAAATCGAAAGTATCGAGTCTTCTTTTTATTTTCTTCCTCAAAAGAGGATATTTAACGAATTTCTTTTTCAATTTATTCATATATTTAGTGACATCTAATTCTAAAATATCTACTAAAACAGATTTATATTCACCTGTCTTTTTCAGATATTTCCTAAGTAATTTAATTACATCATTTTTTGTTGTATTTTTATTTATTTTAATATTTAATTTTTTAGCCGAGCTCCTGAGTTTGTTGTATTTCACATCACTCAAAAGTTTTTGCTCCATTTATTAGGAAATGAATTTTATAAAGGTTTTTCCCAACGCTTATGAAAATTTGAATTTAAATGTCGTTTAAGATGAGCAGGTGTATATGTTTTCCCACATGTGCAGACCTTTTTAGTTTTATTTCTAATTTTTTCACAATCTATACAATAAGATTGAAATGTATTTAATTTTTTATAAAAACAATCAAATGATTTCATTTCTTTGCAACGTGAACATTTCTTTTCAAGCTGTTCCATTTATATAGAAACTATTTTTTAAATATTTTGTCATGTGACCAACGTCAGAGATCACGTTGTATCGGATGCGCAGAAGCAAACCGCGCCGATACATCGTGTAGCGCTAAATGTAGATGTTTGTCTGCGCAGAAGCAAGCCGCGCCGATACAATGAGTAGCGCTAAATGTAGATGTTTGTGACGTCAGGGGTGGATATCAGACGAGTCTGGTGCATGGAAGGTAAAATAATCCAAAAATTCATAATTAAAATATCAATATATACTATTAGAAGAAATTAATAAGATTTGGAAAATAAATAGTAAAAAAATCAACCAGTTCAGATATGAGCCAGTTGAAAATTATTATAAATATATCAAATGAAGATGAGTAACCCATAGTTTAAATTCTTTTGCTTTTGGAATTTTAGATGATAATATCAAAGAATATAAACCAGATTCGTTGATGAATAATGTTTTTGGTTGAATTTTAGGTGTACCCAAAACAGGTACACTTCAAATGATGAAAATTGTTTAATATCTCCATTATCTAATAAATTTTTAACAACTTTTTCGGATATTCGTATTCCAAATTTCTGCTATATTATTTCCTTTAAACCAAGGTTCATTGTTTTTATCGAATAAAACTAAAACATTCTTATTATTAAAATTTAATTTATTATTTTTAATATCGATTATATTATTCATTTTTTAATCAATTTTTTTATAAAAATTCAATATTTATAAATATATTCAAACATTTGTTTTCAACTCCTCCTTTTTATATCTATAATGTTTTGCATATTGATCGAATTCTTTAGCAACTGGCAATTTAGAAGAAAATATTAATTCATATAATCCCGGTTCTGAAATATAAATTTCCTTGCTTTTGTTATAATTTTGGTGTGGCCCATTTTGGGCTAAACCTAAATTAGCAAAATTTGTCTTATAATCTACATTAATATGCACCTTTAATTTGAAGAATTTAAAGACGTAGGCAAATCACCGACGTTAGAAAATCCAAACACTTATTTCATCATTTGCGTCAACGCTACCTGAAAATAATCATTTTCTAATGGACATTATGCTCCCTAAAAGAAGTACTTCCATGCACCAGAAACGTCCTTACCCGAACCAAAGTGTTGGAGAAAAGGAAGTTTGCCTCATATCAGACTTCCTGCAGGAACACTTCCCTTTTCTACTACCTTGATTCGTTTGTTGTTGCTTTAGACTTTCAGTTGTATATAATTGAATTCTTCTATCTTTGACGATATTATTCCTGCAAAAAATGTTAATTATAGTAGTGATTCAGAAGAATCTGATCATTTTTGTAATGAACACGATATATATTTTTGTTCGTGTAATGGTTGGGAAACCATTAAACACCCAACTAAAAATAGACTAGAATCAAGAATGAGATATATAAATAAATATATATCCATGTATAGATATATAACCATGAAAAAGTTAGATATATGTTTAATCATCTTTGTGTTTTTATGAATGATAAAAAAATAAATATAGATTACTCCTTCTATTTAAAAAGATTTGTGAATATTATAACATAGAAAATAAGTTCAAAGATAAAAACAAAAAGAAGAATATATGGGATGAATTTGTTAAGTATTTTGTAACAGATCCAAAGCTTGATATTCCTTCCAACCTCTATTATTCAGAAGAAACAATATATAAAAATAGATTTAATAAAATTATTTCTAAATAAATGATCTTCAGTTCGTTAGAAGAATGAAATATTCCTTTTAATATTACAGATACAAAAACATGTTATGATTCTGATAATGTATTACATGTAATTACAACTATTAATATTGAAAATGATGAAAGATTTGATGAATTTTGAAATATTGTTAGAGATTTTGAGGGCTATGATGGTTGGGATATAAATATGCAAAATGGAAATGTTTCAATATATTTTATGATAGGTGTTATTTATAGATGTTATACTTTTGTATGGTAGAAGATAAAATAAAATACTCTGATTTATGCCCCCCAATTTGAGGGGTCAAAATAACTTCAATAGAAATTTACAAAATCACATTAAATGTATTAATGAAAGCTTTGATTATACTTGATTCAAAGTTAGAACAGCGGTTAAAAGGAAAAGATATTTCGAAAATATTGGAGTTTAAAACATTAAAACAGCTATTAATAAGAATATTTCAGCTAAAAATCGTAAAAAATATAAAATATTTTCCAACGCCCTGTGACAGGGCGTCTAAAATATTTATATAAAAACCAAATTAGTTAACTAATTATGAGCTCTAAATTGTCAGAATTTAAAAAATTTCTACTCATAAAAAATATATAACAACAATTTAAAATAATAAAATAACTTTGATTATACTTTGTTCAAAGTTAAAACGGCAGTTAAAATGAATATATATATAGGTAAAATTTTAAAGTTCGAATACATTAAAACAGCTATTAATAAGAATATTTAAGTTAAAAATCATAAAAAATATTAAAATTTTTCCGACGCCGTATTTTACGGCGTCTAAAATATTTATTTGTTCAAAGTTAAAATGATAGTTAAAATGAATATACTCGTATATATGTGATGAGGTCTGGTAGCCTCTTGTAGAATCCTGTCGACTATAATTGGGGTAAGGTCTGGTAGCCTCTTGTAGAATCCTGTCGACTATAAATGTGATGAGGTATCCAGTCGACTTAAACTGTGGTGTGTTCCCTGTCGACTCTCGCTATACTGTGTTAACCGAGAGGAACAGTCAGGACGGAGAGTTTTCCAGTACCTCTCTGCACCTTGTAAGACCTTTAAAAATTCTCACAGAGTACAGGCAGTCGTGGTCGAGGCAGAGTGGAAAGCTTGGGAATGTCCATACACAAAAAAACGAAGACACAGTTGCACTAGGAAAGTTCCGTGAACAGATAAAAGTGGAGCCAGGAGCGAAAGATGGAGATAGAAGAGTTCTTACTGACTACATGGTGGATGAGGTGGACCTGGGGTACAACCGACGAGGGCTCACGCAGATGGTGAAGTGACTGTATTTTTGGCTAAAGACGGGGCTTTATATACCTTTTCTGAGAAAGGGAGCATTGCATTTCACCAGATGGGAAGACGGTGGATCGTCTGGCGAAATTGGACACTGGCGCCGTCCTGACAGTTTCCAATCTATCTTTAGACCTTGTTATTTTGGGACTGCTATATGCTCTGCTTTGGCTCAACTCTTAATCTATTACCGAGTTTAATTTATTTATCCTCAGTTTGTACAAAGTACATTACATATGATGATGTAATGACACATGTCAATAATGCGTATAATCATTTACAGATGTGTTTCAATTATACAACATGAAAATCTTGTTATAAGTTATATACAATATGGGGTTGTTGGCTTAAATTACCATAGATGGGCCCCGGGAGTGAAAGGGTTTATTCGGGCTTAAGCGGGTAAAGCCTCTCTAACACAGGTAAGTAATAAAATTTTCTTTTAATTAATTTAAACTGTGAGGGTTGAAAAGGGCTATAACAAGATGATTTGTTTGGATATATAAAAGTGAAATAAAAATGACATTTTTGTTTGATTTAAAAAAATGATGATTAAAATAAAATGATGAAATAAAAATTCACATTCTAAAAGAATATTGGCGGGCGTTGGAAAGGGTTAGTAGTTGAAGAATATGCAATTGTTAGGAGTGCACATGTAAACCAAATACTTAGATCCAGGTGCAAAGCGAGAAAATAGACTTGAGCGTCTACCTAGGCAATGTTTCACTTGCGATCCTATATAAGGGTTACCGTGCTTTGTCACAATTTTAGGATGTTGTTGAAGAAAAGTTGCTCATTAATATGATTGAAAGGGATGGTAGAGCCATGCGATAAGTAGAATTGTAGCGACAGTTGGTGGTCTGACTTGACTCAAAATCAAAGGTTGATTGTGGTCCGCTAGAGCAGAAAAAAAAAAGTCGAAAGTTGAAAAAAGTGAACGCTTTGTGCATGCGTTAGTGATTGTGCTCTGCGGATGATTGAAATTAACTCTTGAAGCGTGTTCAGACCAGAAGTTGGTAATTTTAAATCTGGGGAATTGTGTTCAAAGAGTTTGTTGAAATACGAAATTGAAAAAAAAAATTGTCAAGCAGTACTGTCGTTTTTCCACGTTGGTTTGAAGCAATGGCTGAAAAAGATAGTAATAATAAAGTATAGGGAATTGGTTAAAGAATATGATTGTTGAAAACGATTGTTGTAGATGCCCGATAGTTGATAAACAATGTCATATAATAAAGCTATTTAAAAAATATATAAAATATAGTGAATAAAAATATAGGAATATGATTGCGGGTAAAAAAAGTGTAAGTGGACAAAATCAAACATGTAATATATAAAAAATATATATATATAATAATGAATTGAAAATTATTTTTGGAAAACAATGTTTTTCAATACTAAAATAATTTTATGAAAAATAAAAGTAAATTTGATCGAAGTTTTTTTTTTTTTTTAATTATGTTGGATTAAAAATTTGATTACATAATTGAAAAGTAAAAAAATAAATAATTAAAATTTGAAGATTTTATACAAAAATTTGAACGTAATTAAAGGTTATTAATGATTGGATAAATGATGGGTAGTGGGAAATTGAACAAAAATTGTCTCTTTTGAAGAAAAGTTACAACTGTGGTGTGTAACTAGATCATATCCCTTTGGTAAACATCGGTGTTTCTATGACTCTCTGAAGCTGGGAATACGTGAAATGACATTTTCATTTGTCCCAAATGGTGATATGTAGAGAATGATTTCTCTTTTGCGTCATAAAGTCTATATAAGACTTAACCAAATTGTTTTACTTGGTGATATCAATTAACATGTAAAATGTTTAATGTATGTTGTGTTGTGATTAAGGCGTTGGTGAGATTTGTAAGAAAACCTGAATGGTTAGTGTGAAACATGTGTTTTAAAAAAAATGGCGATCATGAAGATAGCGGTCATGAAGATCTGCCTTGAGCGTGGAGAGAGGACGGTGGACGGGGATATGAAACTGAAATAGATTCGGGGGATCCAATTACTGGCGGTCACTCGTGCGGGATGTTTTTTTATTTTTGTCGTTTACTTGTAACTGACTTTCTCTCTCTTCTTTTGTTAAGATTGGCATTTTTCTGTTATAATTGAAAGATATGGTTTTCTCGGTGTTCGTAGTTGTTGTGTTTCGAAGTTGTTTAGACTTAGTAAAAATGTTATTCGATGTTTTAGGTTTAGATGTGTGATGAAAGTACGACTTTCGACGTGGACACGCTTTGAGGTGAGATGTGTCACAGGCGTGAAGGCGTCTTTGGCCTGAAAAGTGAAAAGGTTTTGTGGTGTGGCGCTGTGACACGAAGTGAAAAATTGTGAATGAAAAGGTGTCACGTGAAGTCGTTGTTTTGGCACAAAATCTAACCAGTTTCACCATGAATAACAAATTTACTAAAGTCATGGGTGGTGGTTGTATGAAACACATCGAGATTTTTGACTGTTAGTGGATATGGCACGTTTAATGCGAAAAATCTTTAGTGAATAGTGGGACGACGTTATGGAGCTCGTGGGGCTCGAAATTGGATTTGTTTGTTAAGTCGCGCACTAATAATTGTTGCCAATTGGAGATAGTGATGTGAGGGTGTTGTAACGTTTGTTGAGAGAGATGTATGGTTTATTAATTATGCATGTAAAAGGAAAGTACGAGGGAGTGTAGCTATGTTGAAATTTAACGATTCTAATAGTTTTGGAAGACTGTGACTTAATTTAGTTACTGGTAGAGAATTAGACGTGATTTTTATTTTTAACTTGTTTTGGGAAAGAAAGTTGTTTTTCTAGTTGTGATTTTGAAGATATTGTCTCTTTCGATTTTTTTAATTAAAAGAGAAATGCGTTTCGCCTATGTTAATTTATATTTAAAATTCGAATATATTTTTTAAATCGTTGATTATGGTAGTTAAAATGTTTCTTTTAAAAGGGCAATGTCGTGAGAGTGACAAATATTTTGAATTGGGCGCTTACCTAAAATGGTGAACATGACAATGATTTTAACATTTGATTAACATTTGAGCATTTATTAAGAAAAAGGCTTCTTCTTATCGAGCAACTGAAAGTTGCTGATGGCTTGCGCCATCTATCGGAATAAATATCAACTATTCTCGTTGATTTTTAATTATTCCAGAATTGGCCAAATACCCATTCTTGATATTAATTCCGATAGATGGCGCAAGCCATCAGCAACTTTCAGTTGCTCGATAAGAAGAAGCCTTTTTCTTAATTCATGCACCTTATCCCAGTACAATATTACATTTGTACTATTTTTTCACATTTGAGCATTTGTTTAAGATATTGCTATTTTGGTATGAAAATAAGATATAATGAAAAACAAAACAAAAAAAAAGGTTTAGAATTATGATGAATTAGAAATTTTGTAAAAACAAAAATAAGTTTTGAATTATGATATGATGAGTTTTTTTTTCAAGTTATAGATTTGGATAGTACCATTTTAGGTAAATTTTGGAAAGACATGTAAAATTAGTAGATTTTTAAAAATGCGTGATGGGCGAAATTTTTTTAAAAGTAAAATTGAGAGTAATAACTTGAAATTTATAATCTGATTAAAAATTAAAGTAAATTTGAAAAATGAGAGTGAAAGTTTTAAAAATTGAATAAAAAATGATATAAAAAGGTAAAAATTGATTTTAAAATGCTTAAAGTGAAAATATAAATACAAAATTTATGGGGAATCATGTTGTGAACTTGAGGATAAAGTTAGGTAGTTTTTTAAAAACTTACAATTGTGTGATGATTGTTCAGTCAGGAAACTTGGTCTCTGGTTGTTTTCCTGCTGACGTGGAAGTCGCTCCATGTAAAGTTTGTAGAAGCTTGTAACTTCTGGAAAGTTGTTTGTGGCTTGTTGCCTTGAGCATTGTCTCGACGATGTCAAGTCGAAGGTGTGGAACTTGTCACAGGGTTTGGGCCACATCGCTGCTCGGTTTCCCCGTCTTGTGGGATTTTCGGCTGTGTCGTTGAGGGGTTAACAGCTTGCTCCTGGCGTTGGCGATCTGTTAGCGGGTCTGCGGAGGTCCCTTGGGGCGGCGTTTCTTCCATAAATATCTCTTGTTGGGGAGAGATTGCTTGGTCGTTTCGTTGGAATGGCTGGTTTGTTCCTCCATCTTCGTTTCTTGTTTGGGGTAGATTGCTCAGTCGTATCGTTGAAATGGTCGATTTGCTCCTCCATCTTTGCTCTTTCTCGTTTCTATCTGAACAGTCTTCTTACCTCCTTCGTTGTGTCATCCTTCGTTTTGGGTATCCTGTCGACTAACTATGTGATGAAGTCCGGTAGCCTCTTGTAGAATCCTGTCGACTATAAATGTGATGAGATATCCAGTTGACTTAAACTGTGGTGTGTTCCCTGTCGACTCTCGCTATACTGTGTTAACCGAGAGGAACAGTCAGGACGGGGAGTTTTCCAGTACCTCGCTGCACCTTGTAAGACCTTTAAAAGTTTTCACAGAGTACAGGCAGTCGTGGTCAAGGCAGAGTGGAAAGCTTGGGAATGTCCATACACAAAAACGAAGACACAGTTGCACTGGCGCCGTCCTAACAGTTTCCAATCTATCTTTAGACCTTGTTGTTTTGTGACTGCTATAGGCTCGATCTCTGCTTTAGCTCAACTCTTAATTTATTACAGAGTTTTATTTATTTATCCAAGGATAAGTAAAAAAAAAAATTATCCCGAGTTTGTACAAAGTACATTACATATGATGATGTAATGACACATATCAATAATGCGTATAATCATTTACAGATGTGTTTCAATTATACAACATGAAAATCTTGTTATAAGTTATATACAATTTGGGGTTGTTGGCTTAAATTACCATATATAGAGTTAAAATTTTAAAGTTCGAATACATTAAAAAAGCTATTAAAGATACTATTTAAGTTAAAAATCGTAGAAAATATGAAGATTTTTATGGGGGGGTGGATTTCCCCCCCATAAAATTTAATATAAATCTTTAAAATCATACCATATTTATTAATTTATATATAGATTTTGAGCTCTTAAATGTCAAAATCTACATCGTTTAAAATTTGGATCTATAAAATTGTTATTTCTAATATCAAAAAGACAGTTTATTTATACTTGGTTCAAAGTTAAAACTATAGTTAAAATGAATAGATATTGCTAAATTATTTGAGTTTTCTAATATTAAGGATGTTATTATTAAGAATATTTCTATGAAAAATAGGATAAATTATGAAAGGATCGCTGCCAGCGACCCTTTGAGAAATCAACATCCACATACTATATTTATCAATGAGACGGGGCTAATCAGGATATTTCAACGCTACAAAACTATGTAATGATGGAGGTAAAAAATTTAAAAATTGGTTGAGAAATCAACATTCCAAAAGGAATTAATTGACTATATTTCGGCGGGCAGAATCCGAGCTACCGGAAATACTAAAATAATGTATGAAATTAGAGCTGGTTTCTCTAAAAAATATAATGTAAATGGAACCTATGTTTCAAAAGATTTAATTACATCAATTGCTTGTTGGATTTCTCCAGAATTTATAGTTAAAGTTAATAAAATTGTTATTGGTTTTTAGGTAGCCCAATTTAATGAAAAATACAAAAATGATAATAAAAAACTTAAAAGGAAAATGAATAAAATTGAATCTAAGATAGAAAAAATGAAAATTCACATTAAGAAATACAAAGATGACATATCACCTAAAACTGTAAATTCTAGAAAATTATGTTTGCAATAATAAAGAAAAACGATGAAGATTATGTAATCAGATGTCAAAGATAAAAATACACTCTAAAAAGTGACGGTTGGAATATAAATATGCAAAATGGAGAATATTCAATGTATTTATAGAAGTTATACTTTTGTGTAAAAAAATATTTCAAAAATAAATTTCTATATAAATGGAACAAATCTGTTATGAACAAATCAAAGATAATTATTGGTATGGTCTATTCGGCGATTTCAAACTTATAATTGATAAACCCACAGGATATTCCAACGCTACAAAACAATGTAATGATGGAGGTAAAAGATTTTAACACTGGTTAGAAAATAAACATTCTAAAGAATTGATCTCATTTTTGGTCGGTCGGAATTCCGGCCAACCACTTTTGATTGAAATTAAAGGAGAAAATCAATATAATGAACAAATATCAGGGACCTATGTTTCTGATTATTTGATTACAGATATAGCATGTTGGATATCTCCTGAATTTTATTTAAAAGTTAATAATATTATTAAAAAATACTATATCGATAAATTCAACAGGGAATATAA
Organism: Cordylochernes scorpioides; assembly: GCA_030710605.1. Lineage (NCBI taxonomy): Eukaryota > Metazoa > Arthropoda > Arachnida > Pseudoscorpiones > Chernetidae > Cordylochernes > Cordylochernes scorpioides. Next base: position 32,039,096 of record CP092883.1, read on the forward strand.
AAAAGATAATGATAAACTTAAAAACAAACTTACAAAGATAGAATCGATAATTGAATAACTCAATATAATGCCTTCTTCGTAGATGTCAAAAAGGCCTTTGATACAGTACCACACTCCCTGCTTTGGAAAAAGTTGACAGTTTATGGTTTAAGTACCCGATTTATCAGCCTTATACAAAGCTATTATAATCAAATGTCAGCAACAATAAGATGGAACGGATCACTTACAGAATTTATAAAAATACAAGCTGGTGTTCTACAAGGTGAACCCCTGTCACCTTATCTATTTATCCTTTTTCTAAACGACTTGGTTTCTCTGTACGCTGACGCTGATTTGCCAAGTATTTATTTACCGAATTATGGAAATATACATCTCCTTCTGTTCGCAGACGACATCGTACTTCTCGGAGAATCCAAGATAAATTTACAAAAAAAGATCAATGTACTCAGAAAATACTTCGAAGATAATTTTTTAACGCTGAATCAGAGCAAATCAAAGGTTATGGTGTTTAGAAATGGAGGCCGAAAGGCCCGATCGGATGTTTGGTTCTGGGGACAATTGCCTCTCACTATAACATCTAAATACACGTATCTGGGTTACCAGCTGACAGCGTCAAACTCAACTCAACAGGCGGCAAAGCATTTTAAAAACAAGGCGCTAAATGCTATTAATGCGGTCTGGGCAATATCGAATAAAACAAGAATCAATTCTATCAGATCCTCACTCAAGCTTCTAGACTCAATGGTTCTGTCAACCTTGCTCTACGCAGCTCCAATTTGGGCAAACAACCAAAAAAACTTGGTTGACAGGGTACAAGACAATTTCTTACGGAGACTTCTAAATTTACCCAGATATACTCCTGGTTTTATTCTACGTATGGAGTGCGGAAGAACGTCACTGGGAGTTACGGTGCTGAAACTTACACTCGGGTTCTGGCTTAGAATTCTAAAAATGAACAGCAGCCGACTCCCCCATATATGCTTAGCTCAACTATATGAGATATCAAGAAATAGAAATATTTATATTGGACTTGCGGAAAGTTTGGCCAACATACTCAACTCAACAGGATTTTCATGGTTAATTAACTGCAACGATGCAAGGATTATCCGGCAAGAAATACCTTTAATAACTAAAATTGCAATAGAACAATATATTCAAAGTGACCAGGCAAAAATAGAGAATTCTAAATTCTACCCTCACTATAAGTATTTACACAGTTCATTCCAAATTGAAAACTATTTACTTAGCAACTTTCCATTCCCAGTAAAACGCTATATCGCACAACAGAGAATACTATATTCGTTTTTCAAGGAAAACCATACAAACATTTTCAAAGAGGGTGATAAGATTTGTGATCTCTGCAAAGAAAATATGGAAACTGAACTATCTCATTATATCTATGAATGCCAAGATATTAGTGAGGAGAGAAGGACATTCTTTTCAATGGTAGACACCAGCCAGCTTAGGTCAATCCAAATGATGTTAACCAGTGCCCAAACAAGCAGACTAGTTGCTCAGGCCCTATATAATTTTTACAAGGCAGTAGGTGTAAAGAGAGAGAAAAGAGAACTTGGAAGCTATTGTTCTTACACCTCAGAATGATGAAACATCGAGGGGTCGACCTTTCATATTAAATCTTACTTTTCCTTATTTCTAATAATTGTATATAGTTGCGGAACTACTGGTTTCCTGTGCTGCTCTTTTCCTGATATTGCACCTTGTACGGAGAATCTGTAGAAGACTAATGTCTTAATAAAGGCTTTGTGTGTGTGTGTGAATAACTCAATATATAATTAGAAAGAATTAGAAGAAGATGTATCAAATAAAACTGTAGATAAATCCAAAATTACACAAATTTATTATATTCAAGCTAAACGAACCAGAAGAAGATTCTAATTTTTATGTTTTAAGAGTACAAAAGAGAAGTATCAATAATAGAATCAGAAAAATCAGAGAAGACTTTCCAAATTCTACAATCATTGTGAATAACGAATATGAGCCAAATGCGATCACATTATACAACCGATTTAAAGAAGAACTATTTAATTATATTAATTTTAAAAGTAATTTTTTCAATCTTATAAAACCTTTTGATGAAGAAAGGGTAATTTCTTATTTTTCATAAACAACAAGAACATCCAAACGGAAATATGTAGCATATCTAAGATTTCCATAAGAATAATTACTTAAATTTATACTCAAATTTTGATTTTTATTGAATGGAATATTCAATTTTTTATTTTTTATTGGTTTATTATTTTCATTATCTAACTTTATTTCGTAAAGTATATTTTGTCTATTATTGTGTCATATGCTATACTTACATCAATAATTTTACCTGATCGAGAAAAAGATCATTGTCAGTTTTGAACAGACGTAAATGAATACTTCTTAGATTATCAAATTCGGGTTTTCTTTCGTAACCGAAATGAATAAGCTCAAAGAAATTTTGTTCTTTTGTTATTTTTTTCTTAAAACCTCTTGTCATTTATATATCAAAAAGAAGAATCAATAGTATTTGAAAAATATTATCAAATAATCCTTCAACTAATCCTTTAGTTAATATCTGCAAATGATTATTCTTTTTAAATTCCATAAGATTATCTAGACCTCTTGTAGGATCATATAGGATATAGTTTGATTTATTAAATTTTGGATTACTTCTTAGAGCTATTCCTCCGTCCACTGCAAAATCTGCACTCTTTTCAGAAAGAGTTTCATCACCAAAACATATTATTTCACACACTGTTGGTTTCACAAAATATCCATTATCATTTTTCATCATCATATTATTTGGATATGATTTGTCAATATCAGGTACATATAATCCATTATTTGTTTTCTTTATTGCATTATTTGTGGTTCTAAAGGAATTCCCTTTCTATCTACATATCCTTTTGTTGCAGCATTATTATCAAATTTTGGATCTTTAAAGCTTGTGATTCTTTTATTTTTCACATCTAACCAGTCGTTATCTGTACTTATGTCTATTAATTTTTTCTCATTTTCTTTAGTAATTTCTTCAATTGATTTTATTAAATCATCTACATATTTTTTAGTTGCAGCATTTCTCTCATTTTGAGGATCTTTTAAATTACCAATTATTTTATTTTTAGCATCAAAAACAATATTCCCTGATAAAACATTATCCTCATTTACTTTTAATTGATTCGATGTTCTAATTAGTGTATTTTCATCTATAGAGGTTAATTGATCTACATATTCTTTATTTACTGCTTCATTTGAATCTATTGGTTTCTCTAAGCCTACGATTCTTTTTTATATGTATTATATTTATCATTTTCCAATTCTAAACCTTTAGGAATATATATTCCATCATTTTTTCTAATTATAGAGTTATTATCATCACTTGATATTTTTGTGCTTTCTTTAAAATAATTCAATGTAATTACATCTTTATATTCTTCAGGTTCTTTGACATTGGTTAATATTTTATCTTCAATATCATAATTACCCTCAAGTGTTATCTTATATCCAATTCCAGGAGGTCCTCTTTTTCCTATTGCACTTCTCTTTGTTCTAAATCCTCTTGTCATTTATTTTATTATCAAAATTTGTTCTGAACATTAAATCTTTATCTTTCGTCCTCATTCGATAAGGAAGAAATTATAGGGCTTACTAACAGCCTCTTTATATCTCTTGACGAATTCTTCTTTCTTTATCATCGTTCCATAATTTCTATATATGCTGAATCAGGAATATTGTATAAGGCAAAATAATCAAAGTTCTGTCTCATAATTCTTTCAACGGAATAATAACTCTGTTACAAATATATAATTGAAGCATTTTTCTTTCTGCCTCTTATGCATAGATCAATTATTTTTCTATGATCTTTTTCTGTTATAAAATCATCGAATGTAATTAAATTTTGCTCTTCAGGATTCAAATCATCAACATTTATGACATCATCAGTACTATATGTAGATATATTTTCATCTGTCTCTTCCTCAAATTCGTCCGTTTTTTCTCTTAAAAAATTATAATATTTTTCCTCTAAATCTTTTGCATGGACAAATAACTTATCAAAATATAAGTATTTAATAATTAAATTAATTAACATATTGGTTTTCCCACATCCTGTATGACCTACAATTAAGAGTCTAAAAGGTCATTGAGGAGCATATTTATTTTGATTATTGCAATCGATGGTTTCAGGAATTTCTATTTTTTTAAATTTCCATTTATTATGATTTTTTTATGAACATAAGGAATTTATTTATGAACATAAGGAATTTATTTATTACCATAAGGAATTTATTCATGAGCATGAGGAATTTATTTATGACCATATAAATGGAAAAAATATTAAAAGAAAAAGCAGCGTTGCTCAAAGCAATATTTGAAAAAGAAAAACACATAATACAGAAATTAAAAACAAAAACATTAGATGAACAACATACACAAGAGAATCTGAGTAATTTTCTAAAGCCTATTACAACCAAAATGGAACAAATATTATCCCCACCTCCTCTCCTTTCTTTACCACCTTTAGTAAAAGAAGAAGGAAGTCAAACTAAGAAAATAGAAAAGTTATTTATTTGTTAGATATAAAAAAAGAAATAGATAAAAATATCTTGAAAGATTATGATCTTCCAAATGTTGAAGAATTAGTAGAACAGAAAGATATTGATGAATTAAAAGAAAAAGATAAATCAATAGGGACAACGATTCAATCATTAAGCGGAAAAAAGAGATCCAATGACGAAAAAATAAAACAAGAGGCATATAAAGATTCAAACACTTTACAATATTACAATAAAAAATTAAAATTGTTGATAGAACATAGCGCTATAATAGATATAAAACAAATAAACCATTTAGAGGGCATGGGCGTAATAAAATATTATAATAAACCAAAAGAATTGATTGATCGGCTCGAAATCTTAGACGGAGAGATAGAAGCTGGAAATGATTCAAAAGAACTAAAAAATGAAGCATTAGAAATTTTAGATATTTTGAAAAAGAAGAAACAAATATCAGCAAAGATACATAAAGAAGCATACGATAAATATTTAAAACTAAATAAATGCTAATAACAGTGAGTTCAGATCAACCAAACGATTTTACAGTTTATTATAATCCTCCTATTAAAACAGAGTCAAAAATAGCTTTAATTGGTTTTAGAGGATGGTATCTTCTTGGTATAATATAACTAAAGAAAATAATAAAATCAAATATAAAGATCCTACAAATTCTAAATGGAAAGAATTTGTGATTCCTGAAGGTCTATATAATTTTAACAATTTAAGTGAAGAATTTAAAGATTTACCCATAAAATTGGGTAATCATGAACCAAAATCTAGAGTAATTTTTTTTTTTTTTTGCTTATCCCTAGTACACGTGGTACAGGCCATGATAATCATGGTGGGTAGTTAGCGACTGCTTTTTACTGTAAGCGCACCACATGTCTACACATGTGAAAAGCAGTTCGACTTTGCACTTACAAATGCCAGAGCCCCGTTTGGTTACTTGCACTCGCTGGTGGAGTTGGACTTTTGCAAGAATCGGGGGCCATTGGAGCATTTTTTTTTTTTTAAACAGAAAAAAGTGTCCAATGCGGGAATCGAACCCGGGTCCTAGTGGTCGAAAACCAAATGGTTTAACCAGCCTTCCACCGACCCCCTAGAGTAATTTTAATAGTTGAAACAGAAATTGATTTGAATGAGGGAAATTTTCATAAAATATTAGGATTTCCTAAATTTGAACAACGTCGAGAAAATATTTACAAACAAGGGGAGCATATCGCTCCATTATCTCCAGATATAACAAACGGCATTGATAGTCTTTTAATTCATAATAGTTTGGTAAAAGGTAGTTATTTAGATAGCAATCAATCTCATGTAATATTTTCGTTTTCCCCCCGAAGTAGATCCTGGTGAACAAATCAATATAACACCTTGGCACATTTCATATTTAGATATTAATGAGAATGATTTTATAAGCGAAATGAGAATAAGAATAACGGATCAATCAGGTAAAGCTGTGAATTTTAATGGTGAAAGGGCTACACTTGTTTTCGAAATTATATAAATGATAGTAAGAAAAAAGTATTATCGACTCTATGATTCAGGAATTGGAACTATATTTTAAAATATAATTGGAAAACCGATCGTTGAAAAAATATTGAAAAAACTTACTCAGAAAAAAATAAATGATATAGTACATGAGCCAAAAAGAAACATGAGAGAAGAGTTTTTATATGGTTCAGGTAAAAAATATGATGGTAAACTTAAAAAGATTTTATATAAATGACGAAAGAAATTGTTGCCCCTTATTGGAATTTCAAAGAGCCTGTCTATGAAGATAATTATACAACTGATCATGAATATATAAAAAGGTTACCTGAAAATCCTATACAAAATAATACTGATGAACTCATAACCTTTATTAATAAAGATAGAAACAATTATTATAGACCGTCTAAAGATTTAGTTAAGATTACTGCTAAAATAGTAAAATCAGATGGAAGTGCTATCACTGAAAAACGACGAGATTACAGTTAATAATATTATTATCAATATTTTTAAAATGGAAAAAAGTATTTATAATGATAAAGAGGAAGAAGATATTCGAGAAGCAGGATTAACATCTCTAGTTAGATTTTTAATTGATAAAATTCCTGATTATATAAGGACTAATGCATCACCGTCTATGTTATATCTTGATACAGCTGATTCGCTCGATAAAGAATAATTTACATATGAAGAATCAGGAACAGCTCCTAATATTAGTCGCAAAATAAAAAGAAATGTAAATTTTAATAAAGGCTACACAGAGAGGTAGATACAAACTAAAGCAGGAAAAGAATTGAATGCTTATATAAAATTGTGTGATCTATTCTGTAATATCCGCGATAATGATAAAGCTAGAATTGGTTTTGAACATAAACTAGAATTAACTAGAAATGATGATAGTAATATACTAATTGGAAACGATACAAATTATAAATTTATAATTGAAAAAATTGAATGGTGGATTAGAAAAGTAACACCGAGTCTTAATATTAGAGCTGATTTAGCACTTAAATTGAAAGATGAAGTTAATATGAAATATGAAACAATGAATGTAAATATATCTTACCATAAAACATTAAGGGAGGAGGATGTTAAAATTGCATCTATAGCTATCAGACCTTCGATGGTATTCGTAATATTTCAGAAAGCAGATCGTCAAAGAAATATTAAAAAGAATAATATGATTTTTGATAATATGAATGTTGCATCTCTTTATTTAGAAAGCAATGGTCAAAAATATCCTAGATATCCTCTCAAATGTGACTTCAGACCAACCGTTATGAATTATGTTGATGCTTATAAGAATTATGAAGACGCTTGTGAAAGATTTGGAAATGAAACGGCTATTTTAGATAAAATAGCATTTGAACGCATCTATCCGATATTTTGCTTTGATCTCAATTATTATGAAAAGTTTTTTGATAATTCAGAAAGAGATTGTATGTTACATTACGAATTAAGAGACGATAATTCTCCAGCATTCAATATTATATCAATTATATGTTATGAAAAGGATGTTACACATAATTTTGCTGATAATCTAGGAAATTGATATTATATAAATGGGAAAATTAACAGAATCACAAATTCAAAAAGTTCAGAGTGTTTTTAGAAATAGATGTGGATGTGGATTAAAATTGGGAGGACATCTTGTTAAATTTACGTATCCTGAGCTAGTTTCTATTAGAAATGGAAAAGTAGGAGGCTTCTTACCTTTTTAGCTCCATTTATTCCAGCAATTGCTGCTGCACTTAAAGCAGCAACATTAGGAGCTGTAGGTGCAGCAGGTGCATATGGAGCTAAAAAAATTACTAGGCAAAGGTAAAAAAAAGGCTCTGGTTTATACCTTCCAGGTCGAAAATATTATTGAGTATAATAGATTTAGAAAAATATATGAAAACTGAAAAAGGATTTAAGGGAGTATATTCTAAAAATGAAATGTCGGGGAATATAAAATATTTTGAAAATGGAATAGTAAATTTAGATGATGATACTGGAACTCATTAGGGTTTGTTATTATAATTCACCTAATTTTCCTTATTTTGAGTATATTGATTCGTTTGGTATTTCACCTCCTGAATCAATAATTAAATATCTAAAAACCTCTAAAAAGAAAATTTTATATAATACTAGACAGATACAAGATTTAGAATCAACAAAATGCGGTTATTATTGTATGAATTATATAAAAGAAAGGAATAAGAATATTAGTCCTTATGATTTGATTGAATATAAATGAGGAAAGGAAAAGGAGTTATTAATAAAACTATAAGCAAATTACCATTTGAGATACATTTACCTGGTCACAATTTTACAGGTCCAGGAACACAATTACTTACTGGAAAAACTAGATTGAATCCTGATTTAAGTTATAAATCATGGAGTAAGAGCCTATTAATAGAGTGGATGAAACAGCCTACAAACACGATATATGTTATTTGAAAAATAAATATACTAAAACAAGAAACGAGATATGTGATAAACAAATGTGCTTAAAGACTTGGATAATATTCAAAATCCTTCTTTTAAGGAACGAATAGAAAGAGGTGTTGTTAAACCGATTATATGGAGTAAAAAGACATTCGGTTTAGGCACTCTAATATATTGTGTTAAATGTAGAAAGAAAACAAAAACTATAAATATTAAGACAGAAAAAGATAAGAGAGGAAAAAATAGAATATCTGGTAAATGTTCGGTTTGTAATACTAATAAATACAAATATGGAAGCCTATCTTGAAAAACGAATTTATGTCTATAGAAAGAGTTATAATTATTTCAGCAAATCAATATTTATCTTTTAATTTCTAAATGTGTTTTATCTTCGAGTGGTTTAGCTGCTTTTTGCGTTTGTTCCGTTAGCTGATTTAAGTTTAAGTGCTTCAGTTGTAGATATGATTGAAAGACAATTGAAGTTAAACGAGAGAAAAGAAGAATATAAAATGGCAATGGAATTTTATAAAGGTTTATTGAATACTTTCAGAATTAATAACCATGAACAAGAAATGTATAGAAGAGAAGAAGAATTTGTTAAAACTCTACAATTTTTACCAAGAGAAAAATATACGAAGGCTGCAAAACTTAGTGGCTATCAATGGATTTAATACTAAATAAATGAACTACTGTCTCAAGTGCGGAAGGAATACTGAAAGTCAAAGTGAAGAAGAATATAAAACAGAGAAAGAAAGATTGATGATAAAATCAGTATCACATAATACTGTATAATTTTTAAAAATGCATTTTTTTTTCTTACTGGTACTGCAGAGATTTAAAAAAATCTGAAATTATTTTCTTTCATTTAACTAATCAATAAATTACTGGGGATTTATATGGAGGGTTGATATAAACCGTCAATTTTCCACAGTCACGACTGTTGCTTCAATGGCCCTCGATTCTTAAAAAAAGTTCAACCCCTCAAGAGAGTGCACTTAACCAAACAGTTTCTGGTCTACTTTTAAGTGCAAAAATCGAACTGCCTTTATATCTGGGTAGATATGTGTGTACTCACAGTAAAAACAATTGCTAACTATCCAATATGACCATGTGTTCTTAGGTGTATATAAAATAATTACTATTTTTGCGTTTAATCAGGTGTGGTCAAAGAAATTTTGATAAAAATACATCTCGTGGCGTTCCAAATATATTTTCACTCCATTTATTGGGCATCCATTTATACTTTTCTAAGTATTTCGACTTAACAATGCGACCGCGCAGATAGGACTTTATACTACTGGTATTTAAAGTGTACTCAATATTTGTGCATGGTTATGGATTGCAATTCAACTTAGCACATAAGCTTCAAATCAATTTTTACTTTAGAGAGTTTTATTTTTTACTTTATATTTATTATTTTTAACAAGTGAACTAAATTTATAACTATCACCTTCATTATTTCGATAAAACTGGGCGACTTTTGAAGCAAAACGATTGTTCTTCAAGTCATAATACGATGAAAAAACGCCGTTGGGTTAAAATTTTGCCCAGTTTCATCGAAATAAAGTAACGAATAAGTTTGGTTCTCGTGTCATGAACAACACCAACTTTTATGTTAATTTTACTTTATATTTATAAGGAAAATTGGCTTATTGTACCTAACTTGGAAGAGGCGCGCAAAGTTTAAATTATCTTTTTCTCGAAAAATCAATGTTAATTCGCTCATCATCAAGGTTAAACAGTGTCGCGTTTCAACTATAAGGTTTTTTAATTAATTAAATAATAAAACAGGTTTCAGGAGATGAGTTTCTTTTATTTTTTTATTAAAATTATTAAATTAACAGCTTTTATTCGTTTTAATGTTTTCCTGTAGAAGGGTAGAAATGCCTGAAAGCTCGAGATTATGTTTAATAAAGATAAAAGAAACTCGTGTCTCCAGAAACTTGTTGCATTCTTTAATTTATATCAAAGAGATATAAACAATTGATTTATGGCTTTTAATTACTAGATGATTATATGGAAGCTAGCTCTTTTTATAAGGTGACCTTTTATAACTCGACTTATTGTTCCTGTTCA
>CP092883.1:32049736-32087043 GCA_030710605.1 Cordylochernes scorpioides
AATCCCATCATGTAACATATAACAATATTTTCAGCTCTTAGCTAGACTTAGCATTTATACGCTGCTATTATTTAAAATCACATTTCAACCGCTTTATTAGAGATCCTTCGAGATTTGACTAATTGAGTTGGGAGGCAATATTAACTACGGTAAATCAACACTTTTCCAATAATTTTCTTTATTTGACACTCTGTGAGCATTCAAAGCAGAATCCCTATGTTCAGGCTAAAATACGCGAAAGAACGGAATAAAACTTCTTTTTTTTAAAGTTTTTCGTCTATAATTTAACTCCAATTTTATTTTATATATATATATATATATATATATATATATATATATATATATATATATATATAGTAATTTAAAACAACAACCTCATATTGTGTAGATAACTTATAACAAGATTGTCATGTTGTATATAGAGACACATCTATAAATAATTATGCGCATGATTAATCTGTGTCATTGCATCACCTATGTAATGTAATTTGTACAAAGTGGATAAATAAATAAAATCTGTAATAGATTTAATAGTTGAGCTAAAGCAGAGATCGAGCATAGAATTGCCAAAACAACAGAGTCTAAAGATGGGAGTCATAAATCAGGTAGATTCACAGTTCCCACGACAGGCCACCCACACTGTCACATGTGGTGGAATGCAGAGACCCCTCTCACACCTGGACAGGTAAAGGCGCCCTTTCTCAAACGCCCCTGTCACATAAGGTCACCCCGTCTTTAACCTATAAATCATCACCTTACAGTGGCTTGACAGCTCAGTACAGTTCAGTCAGTTGAGTTTAGTTCACCCTTAGCGTCAGCTCACGTCGGTCGTACCTTATGTCGATCTCAACTATCATGTAGACGAGCAAGAAACTTCTATGTCTCCATCTTTCGCTCCTGGCTCAACTTTGATCTGTTACGGAACTTTCTTAGTGCAACTGTGTCTTCGTTTTTTGTGTGGATATCCCCAAGTTTTTCCACTCTGCCTCGACCACGACTGCCTGTATTTTGTGAGAACTTTTAAAGGTCTTCCAAGGTGCAGAGAGGTACTGGAAAACTCTACATCCTGACTGTTCCTCTTGGTCAACACAGTACAACAAGAGCTACCAGGACTTCAACATTATTTCAGTAGTCGACAGGATCTCTACAAAAGCTACTGGAATTCTCATCTCATTACATGAGTCGACAGGATCTCATCACAGATAAGTCGACAGCAACTCATCATCACATTTAAGTCGACAGGATGACCAAAACGAAGGATGACACAACGAAGAGGTAAGAAGACTGTTCAGATAGAAGCGAAAAAAGCGAAGATGGAGGAACAAGCCCGACCATTCCAACGAAACGTCCAAGCAATCTCTCCCCAAGATATTTACGGAAGAAACTCCGCCCCAACGGACTTCCGCATACCCGCTAACCGATCGCCAACGTCGGGAGCAAGCTGACCGCGCCAACGACAGCCCCGATATTCCCGCAAGTCATGGAAACCGAGCAGCGATGTGGCCCAAACCCTGTGACAAGTTCCACACCTTCGACTTGACATCGTCGAGACAATGCTCAAGGCAACAAGCCACAATCAACTTCACAGAAGCTACAAGCGTCTACAAGCTCTACATGGAGCGTCTTCAACGTCAGCAGGAATACAAGCCAAGACCAAGTTTCCTGACTGAACTTTCACACAACTGTAAGTTTTAAAAAAACCTACCTTAACTTTATCCTCAAGTTCAAAACTTGATTCCCTATAAATTTTGTATTTAAATTTTCACTTTAAGCATTTTAAAATCAAATTTTATACCTTTTTTATACCATTTTTTAATTCAATTTTTAAAATTTTCACATTTTCATTGATCAAATTTACTTTAATTTTAATCAGATTATAAATTTCAAGTTATTACTCTCAATTTTACTTAAAAAAAAAAAAATTTCGCCCATCACGCATTTTTACTAATTTACTAATCTTACATGCCTTTCCTAAATTTACCTAAAATGGCATTATCCAAAGCTACGACTTGAAAAAAAAAAAATTCATTATTATTATTTTTTAAAAAATCTCATTCATCATAATTCTCAACTTATTTTTGTTTTACTTATTAGTTATCTTTATATCAAAAGACCAATATCTTTATCAATTCTTAAAATTTGGTAATGTTCACCATTTTAAGTAAGCGCCCAATTCAAATTATTTGTAACTCTCACGACATTGCCCTTTTATAAGAATCATTTTAATTATCATAATCAACAATTTGAAAAGTATATTCAAATTTTAAATATAAATTAACATAGGTGAAACGCATTTTTTTTTTTAATTGCAAAAATCGGAAGATACAATATCTTCAAAAACACCACTAGGGAAAACAACTATCTTTCCCAAAACAAGTTAAGAATAAAGATTCACTCCACTTCACCGCCAGTAGCTAATTTAAGTCACAGCCTTCCAAAACGATTACAATCGTTAATATTCGAGGATAAATACACTCCCTCGTATTTTCCTTTTATATGCATGATTGGTCATCAAAACATTTCTTTCAACAAACTTACAACACTCTCACATCACTTTCTCCAATTGGCAACAATTATTAGTGCGCGACTCAACACACAAATCCAATTTCGAGCTCCACTTAGCTCTATATCGTCGCCACAATAAAATAATTTCACATTAAGCGTGCCACATCCACTAACAGTCAAATATTCTCTCGATGTGTTTCATACAACAACCACCCATGACTTTATTAACTTTGTTATTCATGGTGAAACAGGTTAGATTTGTACCAAACTAAGACTTCACGTGACACCTTTTTATTCACATTTCTCACTTCGTGTCACAGTGCAACACCACAAAACTTTTTCACTTTTCAGGCCAAAGACGCCCTTCACGCCTGTGACACCACAATTCACCCCAAAGCGTGTCTACGTCGAAAGTCATATCTTTCACTCAATTCTAGCCTGAAATCATCGTATAACAATTTTACTAAGTCTAAACTGATTTCGAGACACAACACTTACGAACATCGAGAAAACTATATTTTCAAATAGGCAAGAAAATTGCCAAACCTCGACAAAAGAGAGAGAGAGAGAGAAAGTCAGTTTCAAGTGAATCTCAGGCCTGGAGAACCATCCCACATGTGTGACCACCCCAAGAATGGAATTTCCGTGAGGAAAAGGAAGTGGACGCCCTTTTTGACGCCACTCCCTTGGTCACTACTATCTTTTGAGAATATCTTTGGACATGCCCTCTCTTCCCCCTCAAGGCAGATCTTCTTGACCGCTAGCTTCATGACGCCATTTTGAACACATGTGTCACACTACTCATTTAGATTTCCTCGAGAATCTCACAAATCTCACCAACGAAATATCACAACACAACATACTTTAAACATTTTACATGTTAATTGATAACACCAATTAAAACAATTTGGTTAAGTCTTATATAGACTTTTTAACGCGAAAGAGAAATCATTCTCTACATACCAGCATTGAGGACAAACGAAAAGATCATTTCACATATTCCCAGTTTCAGAGTCATAGAAACACCGATGTTACCAAAGGGATATAATCTAGTCACACACCACAACTGTAACTTTTCGTCAAAAGAGACAATTTTTGTTCAATTTTACACTACTTAAAATTTATCCAATCATTAATAACCTTCAATTATATTATAAATTTTGTATAAAATCTTGAATAATTATTCTTATTCTTACCTTTCAATTATATAAACAAATTTTTTAATCCAACATCTAAAAAAAAAAAAAAAAAAAAAACCTTAATCAAATTTACTTTTATTTTTCATGATATTATTTTAGTATTGTAAAACATCTAATTGTTTCAAAAATTATTTTTATTTTATTATTTATTATATATTTTATATATTACAGGTTTAATTTTGTCCACTTACACTTTTTGTACCCGCAATCATATTTCTATATTTCTATTCACTATATTTTATTTGTTTAAATACCTTATTATCTGACAAAGTTAATCATCCACTATCGGGCATCTACAACAATCGTTTTAACAATCATTTTCTTTAACCAATTCCCTATATTTTTCATCACTATCTTTTCAGTCATTGCGTCACAACAACGTAGAAAAACGACAGCACTGCTTGACAATTTATTTTTTGATTTCGTAATTTTCTCTTTGAGAACACCGTTCCCCAGACTTACCAATCCAAACTTCTGGTCTGAACATGCTTCAAGAGTTTATTTCATTTCATCCGCAGAGCAAATCACCAACGCATTCACAAAGCGTTCACGTTTTTCAACTTTCAACTTTTTTTTTAGCTCTAGCGGACCACATTCAACCTTTGATTTCGAGTCAAGTCAGATCACCTACTGTCGCTACAATTCTACTTATCGCATGGCTCTATTTAACTCCTTTCTCAATCATATTAATAAGCAACTTTTCTTCAACAACTTTTAACCCAATAATCCTAAAATTGTGACAAAACACTGTAACCCTTATATAGGATCGCAAGTGAAACATTGCCAAGGAAGACAGCTCAAGTCCATATCCTCGCTTTGCACCTGGACCTAAGTATTTGATTGCATGTGTAAATCTCACAATTGCTTATTCTTTAACTACTAACCCTGTCCAACGCCCACCAATATTCTCTTAGAATGTGAATTTTTATGTCATCATTTTATTTTAATCAACTTTTTTGTTAATCAAACACAATGTCATTTTTATTTCACTTTTATATATCCAACAAATATCATCTTGTTATAGCCCTTTTTAACCCTCACAGTTTAAATTAATTAAAAGAAATTTTAATTACTTACCTGTGTTAGAGAGGCTTTACCCGCCTAAATCCGGATAAACCCTTTCACTCCCTGGGCCCATCTATGGTAATTTAAAACAACAACCTCATATTGTGTAGATAACTTATAACAAGATTGTCATGTTGTATATAGAGACACATCTATAAATAATTATGCGCATGATTAATCTGTGTCATTGCATCACCTATGTAATGTAATTTGTACAAAGTGGATAAATAAATAAAATCTGTAATAGATTTAATAGTTGAGCTAAAGCAGAGATCGAGCATAGAATTGCCAAAACAACAGAGTCTAAAGATGGGAGTCATAAATCAGGTAGATTCACAGTTCCCACGACAGGCCACCCACACTGTCACATGGTGGTGGAATGCAGAGACCCCTCTCACAACCTGGACAGGTAAAGGCGCCCTTTCTCAAACGCCCCTGTCACATAAGGTCACCCCGTCTTTAACCTATAAATCATCACCTTACAGTGGCTTGACAGCTCAGTACAGTTCAGTCAGTTGAGTTTAGTTCACCCTTAGCGTCAGCTCACGTCGGTCGTACCTTATGTCGATCTCAACTATCATGTAGACGAGCAAGAAACTTCTATGTCTCCATCTTTCGCTCCTGGCTCAACTTTGATCTGTTACGGAACTTTCTTAGTGCAACTGTGTCTTCGTTTTTTGTGTGGATATCCCCAAGTTTTTCCACTCTGCCTCGACCACGACTGCCTGTATTTTGTGAGAACTTTTAAAGGTCTTCCAAGGTGCAGAGAGGTACTGGAAAACTCTACATCCTGACTGTTCCTCTTGGTCAACACAGTACAACAAGAGCTACCAGGACTTCAACATTATTTCAGTAGTCGACAGGATCTCTACAAAAGCTACTGGAATTCTCATCTCATTACATGAGTCGACAGGATCTCATCACAGATAAGTCGACAGCAACTCATCATCACATATATATATATACAGTCGAACTTGGATAATTCGAACCCCAAGGGACCATAAAAAAATTCGAATTATCCAAAAATTCGAATTAAAAACGGAAATTCTATTTATAGGAAGTTCTAGGGGACCAAGATAAATATTCGAATTAAAGAGGTTTTCGAATTAAAGAAGTTCGAATTATCCAAGTTCTACTGTATATATATATATATATTTTGTTTAAATTGAGAATCTTGATTTTAATCAATTTCTTCTTTATTTTATTGCGTATTTTGACCTGAAAGAAGATATACTTACATAGATACTTGGTCAGTTTCTAAAATTATTGGAGATTCTAATCTGTTGATTAGCTGTAATTTTTCAGCGTTAGAAAGGTTTATACAAGATTAAGGATGACAAGCATTTCGATTCTGAAACATCTTCTGTTATGCCTCATGAGAGATATTATTATTTTTTATATTATAATCTATCAATAACATTTTCCATTTTTTTAGCGTTATGTCTCTTATGATAAATATTTTTAAATGCTATCGCTGAAGACCTTACTGCAATGATCGAATTTTTTAAATGATAGAGACGGTTCTCGTTTAATAATTATTATCATTGTGGTAAGGAGAGAGAGAGAGACTTCAGAGAGATAACATATGATAATATCTATCATAAGAAACATAAATGTCAAAAATATAGTTTCAAATTTTGTCTATAATATTAGAATTTGATAGATCGTTCACTAAGCGAATTCTATCCTAATTTGGAGTAACTTCGTTAATTTGAGAAGTTACTATTATTAATGACTCTCGTTTTTACCATTTCCATCAGAGAGTTTGTGGAGGAAAAACAAGACTTGAGTTAACATGATTACGGCCCCAAGGCCTTCACCCCGCTTTGTGAAGTAGGCGATCACCGCAGGCTAATCCCTGCAGGTACCGGGATTAGACAAGCCCAATCTAAGCATTAAACATGAGGGGCGGTGGCAAACAACTGGAATTACCGGGGGCCGCCACAATGGCTCTCGAGTGGGCAATCTGGCAAGCGGGGCTGCGCGGGGTCCAGCTGTCCCTCAGTCTGCCTGGCGCTGACAGCGTGTCATCCACAGTGTCATCGCCGCGGGCTGTCTTTGTCCTTCCCCGTGTTTATTTGTCTTGGGAGTCCATAATGGGCCTCACGTCACTGCCATGACGTTTGCTAGCTCGCCTTAACGATTATGTCTGTCGTGATCAACTTTGTGCTCATCTACCATCTACAGCTTTTCACCCCCGCGACGTTTTCAAGCTCGCCTCAACGATTATGTTTTTCGTGATCAACTTTGTGCTCATCTACCATCTACAGCCTTCCATCGCCGCGACAACTACAGCTGTCTCGCTTTAACGATACTAGTCTGACGTGGAAAAAATATCTCCAAAACCCTCTAAGAAATTTGAAACAAAAAAAAAAGTTGTTTAAAATGTGATTATGCGGAGATGTAATCCAAGATATAGGATGTCCCATAGTAATCTTATTTGTTCCCCCGGTTTCAGAGATAGACACAAAAATTGGCACGTGAAGTTCCCATGCCTATCAACCTAAAAAGTCGAATATTTACAAGCTTTTCTTAGCTTCATTGACTTATGAGAGCTTTGTATACTTGTACTACCAATTCTACAGTTCAGTATAAAAACTGGGAATATCGCTGAAAATAAAAAATAAGATTACCAGAAAACACGCAATGGTTATGTTTCTTCACACCAAGAATGAATATAGCTGAAGACCTATTTATCTTTTGATACTTCAATTATCATTTTTTTAAACTCTTGGAAGAGTGCATATGAGCGGAAATGGCTTGACAAAAGACTTTTGTTGCTGTTGCGACCAACATTGTTTAGTGAATTTAGGCTCATCTCCCAATGCTTATATTTTGTTGGTGTGATTAATCTATAATTATGTCGCAAAAAAAAAATATATATATATCCGTAATATAAATTCCTCTTAAACGAGGTGCAATAATATTGTGTCATAAAATGAAAAAGTTACCATAATGGGCAACAAGTTGGTAAAACAAATCGGTATTTACATAATACAGATAAATTATGTAAATTTCCGTATTGTTAGTTGATGAAAAAGGTCGATATATGATACAACGTAAGATAATCGGTAGATTTTATATCGCTGTTAGTTTATATGTCAAACTAGACGAATGACCCGGCTTCGCCCGAGAATTCCCCCGAGTGCAATTTCTTCATACTGAAAGTACATCAATAATAAATAGTCGAAGTTCCGTAGAATAGCAATACAGAAGTAACACATAAACCACAGGCAAAAAGAGTGTGTGATGGCAAAAATTGTATTATATTAGTGTTTAGGTATTTGATTTAATTATTTTTTGCAATCCATTTAGTGGTTTCAAAATCAATATAGTTTAAATAGATGGAAGCTTTTACACCCAACCCCTGAGGTATCCGCCCCAGTTGAGTGAGTGACTGCGATGGATCTTGATTGCGATGCTCATCTTCTCGGTAAGAATAAGAAGAAAAAAAAGGTTTATAAAAAAATTAATCCAAAATACTGACATGTAAATATTTTCTGTAAAAAAATAAAAGAGCACATGGAAATTAGGCAAACATATGTGCTTGCTAATGACTGCGACTGCATTTTAAACGATTTTTTTAAGAGATAAAAAAAAACAAAGGCCAGAACAAAAATTAAATTAAAAAATACAAAAGCTATTTTTTACATACAGTAACGCTAATTTTGTAAAGTTTTCCTTAAATTGCATTGTGTGCACTCACGGTAACTTAGTAATATAAATTTCTCTCTCAATACTTTTGTAAAAAAAAAAGTAACACTCGTATAAAAAGATATTTTTAAAAAAGTACGCAAGCAACTTGAAAAAAAAATGCAGAACGCTTATTGGTCGCTTAATTGGCCTGGTGTTGTTGCTTCACCTCGTATTTACTCCGCGTAAAAAAAAGTTCTTCAAATGAAAAAAATAAATAGACAAAAAATACTAATCAAAATGTAGCCAAAAATTTTCTTCTGGTTTATAAAAAGCGACATGCAAAATTTGGTACCAATTGGTTCAGTAGTTTTTGAGTTTATCGCGAAACAGACAACAGACATTGACTTTTATATATAGAGATATATTTGTCAATATAAGCAGTTTAAGCTTATAGGTTAGGTGGAAAGTTTTTTGTTTATTTGTTTTTGATTAGGGCGAACTAATCTCGCACGCCTTCTGTTTGGACCAATGTGGCCATGTTTGTATATAAGGGGGGGACCAGGGATATACGAGGACTCTTCTAGAAGTCATTGTGTGGAGACGCTTAAAGAGTTTTCTATGTGCTTGGTCCGTGTCTGGTGATCTCGCATACCTGTGTAACTCCGGTCCGCTCCCTATCAACGCTGCAATGAAATGCAAGTACTGTTTATATAACAAATCGTAAGTTTTTATTTACATCCTCTTTTTTTGTTGTTGTTGTTGCACTCTTGTGTGTAGACTTTTCTGTGTGTTAAGTTACTTTCACTTTAGGCCTTAGTAAATTGCACTTTGTGCTAACCCGTAAAAATAACTTTTGTCAGATCAAAAAGATCAGCATGTGACCATATCCTCTCAGAAAGGAGGTCACATATGGTCAATTATTTGTTCAAACAAGTAGTCCGCATTTCCGCCGATATTGTATGACATTGAGGAGTTAACTCGGTGTCTTTATTTTTCCCTAAACCACATTACTTTTGTTCGTGGCTGCTCCAGGAATCTAGGATACGTCAAGAGGGAGAGAGCGCGTGCTTACACACCATTCACATTTTATTTAAAATACAAGAACTTTTAACGAAAATGACCTTTCATCACGGCAGTAATACGATAAAATTCGTATTTTAGGGCCGTGAAGTATTTTTGGCTTGAAAGAGCTTGCCCACAATTTTATACACATAAAGAAACGAATTATTACCACACAGTTCTCGTGTTTTTAGAGTAGCATAAATAATCAATGTTTATTTTACTTGATTAAATCTTCTAAATATAGATTAAAATAATACAAAAGATTTCTAGAGATGAGTTTATTTTTATTGATGCAATCTCAAGCTTCGGGCATCCTTACCCATCTACAGGAATACATAACGAATAAAAATAAACAGCGTTTATTATTATTCGTTTTATGTACTCCTGTAGAAGGGCAAGAAATGCCCGAAAGCTTAATATTGCATTAATAAAAAGAAACTCATATCCATAAATCTTTTGTATTATTTTAATATTTATTTATCTCATAAATATGGGTTTTATCCCATTTTCACCAACATTTTATCTTAAAACTACTTCCTCTCAGGTACAATTATATTCTAGCATCATATAGTACGAGTAGCAATACGGAAACCTACAAGAACACATGCGACGGGAAGAATAATAATAAATAATAAAAAAAAGGGCCGACGTGATGAAATTGAGCTGTTCCCACACAGCTAAAATTTACCATTGCAGAAAAGGGCGATCTCAAACGTCAGATCTTTATGTTACAAATAATAAATATAAGCCTAATATTGAAGTGAAAACATCAGACTTCCAGGGATATGCTTCTTTTTTTTTTATTATTATTATTTTTTTTTTTCTAATCTCTAACTTTCGGGCAAGACAGCTTTTCTACAGGAGAGATACAATATAATTACATATATATTTAGATAAACACTTTAAATTGCGTTTCTCCTGTAGAGAAGGGCTGTCATGCACGAAAGCCAGAGATTTGAAATAAAATAAAATTTTAAAAAGAAACTATCTTATCCCTGGAAGCCTGATGTTTTCACATTAATATTGTAACAAGGGAATATTTTATTGAATAAGCCAAATAAATATTATGTAGTATATAAAGAATCCATAAATACACCAACTTTAAATAAATTTGTTTCTAAACATTCAGATATAATAACAAAAATGCTTTTGATGTAACAAAAAAACAGAGAACATTCTTAAACTCAACCTACCATCTTTTATTTAATATAGAATTTCGTTACTCAATGCACAGCCATTGAGCTAAAAACACTACTTGTGATGAAACACGTTCAGAAAAAAAAAAGAAAAAAAAAAAAGAAGACTGCTTGCCAATCAGAATAATAAATGAATAACCTTTTATTCAGTTACAGAATATCATTAAACAACACTAGGTTGACAAAATCTCCATTATATAAAGAAGTAAATAGACTCGGCTGGACATTCTCGTCTTTCGAATCCCAACAACTCCAGGCGTCAACACGAGGTGTCGCGCTAACGACTTGCCTCGGGGGACTCGAATAACGAGGTGACGGACTTCCGACACGGTCCTCAGCACTCCTCGTTTGGATGCAAATCCCTGTTGCCCATCTGCTCCGCTCTCCGTGCGCCCACTCCTGATTGGTTGTACAGCGTGCGTCAAACTGCTGACACCTCGATTAGCGACGTCCTTTACACCTTTGAGCAAGCAACAAAAAGTAATTTAATGGCTATTTGGTGTGTGAATCTTCTCTTTCATGTTATAAAAAGCTTTAAATATTAAGTAGCAACGTATGGTTCGAGTGAATACATTTTATTTGAGTATTGTGATTTACTATTTTTGCAAACAATATTTAAAATAAACGGAATGAAAGTGTCAACAAAGATTGCGTCCATATATAGTTTAATTAAATACAATATCTAAAATTCAACCCTTTATTTCGGATATATAAGCAGGATTGTCCAATACAGTATTAGAGATATTTAAAAAAAACGAATTGGTAGATTAACTTCTAAAACCGCTGGGAGAGTTCAACACTGATTATTCAAGCTGTTCCAATATTTTTCATCGCAATAAGGACAGTAAGAAGTTTGTTTTAATTGAAAATGGAAAATTCGTGCTTAGTGACTTCCATTTCGCTTATGATGGCGCGTTATTGTCTTATGTTTGGTATTGAAAATGTTGAGGATATATGAAAGTATAATCATTTGAGGATTGTATAATCATTCCGCGCTGTTAATTTTAACCTTTTCGGACGAATTTATGAAATTATCGAACTGAAGAGGGAAAATATTTGGGAAGACTTGGCTTATCTCTCTTAGTGGTAAACCTTTACAGCGATTTCATCAAGTTAATCTACCAGATTTAAGCTACAATTATTGTATTGTTCATTTGATTATATAGTCTGCAATCGAAGGTTTACTTTTGGGGATGGTAATTTAACAAAGCTATGAAGCGAGGATTCTGAATTTGGTAAAATTTTACCTTTTTTTTTTTCACTTCGAGTACAACTATTCCGCTTAAAGGCCAAGGCATTATAAACTCTAAGCAGCATTATTGATATTAGAAAACCTCAGCTTTGAAATCAGCCATTTGAATTTGTTTTAAAAATGGATTAGCAAAGTTGGACAACAATCTTTTGTCTTTTACATTTTATAACGTATAGTAGCGACTTGACTACTCTGTAAGAATTGACTCCAATATTAATTTGATTCTTCATTCTGATTGGCAGTATACTACTGTATCAATCTTCGGTGACACTTTTTTATTTGAATGATGGAGATAAAGTTAATGTTTTTTTTATAGTATTGCCCATATATAGAATTCCAAGATAAATACGAAGAGCTAGAGATGACAGATGGGATGGCTTAGACCTATGGAATAGGGCACACATTGAGGAACAGGTTGAACTTTACATGCTCGAGGCTCAGCTTTTTTTTTTCTATAGTTTCGGACATTTTGTCGTCGAATTTAGCTCGAAAACTGGGGGTGATAGGATAAAACTGATAGCGCAAAATGCGATTACATGAAGCTTGAACATAAAATCAACCTAGCCTTAAGGCTTAACCTACCCAAACTCGCGTCATGGCTTATAAACACTTTACGCTAGTTTAGGATTAGTAAACAAGGGAACTAGCCCCGAGAACTCCCTATTAGTTCATTCTCTTGACAACAACAAATTATTCCCAAAAACAATTATCTTTCAAATGTTCCTGGGGTGAGGGGGAAAATTAGGTATTGATCAAAATTACTATATAAAAACACATATTACAATTACTATTAAAATAGAATTCCAGTCGGTGACCGGAAGAGATTAATGCTAGGCAGAACAAAGCAGAGAGCGGAGATACAAGGTGCAGGATGGACTCATAAGTCGAAAAACAACTAAAATTACAGAGAAAACCGGACAAGAAAGCTCGGCTAGATGCCAATAAAGATTCAAACATTAGTGATGATCTTTATTTGGCCTCTTACGGGTGGCATATGTGAAAAAAAAAAAACACGCGCCGATGTTTTGTTTTTAAATAAAAATATCACTAGGTATTAAAGAACTAATATCTAAATTTATTTTTCCTCTTATCTGTGTTTCTCTAAATTCTAAAAATACTTTAAAATATCGTAAAAAAAGTATTATATAAATACGTTTTTTTTTTTTTTTTAATGCGAACAGGTAAAAATTTTGAAGACAGGTTTAAAATTTTCCACGAAAGCGGGTGCCTGTCCCACCTTACCAGCATTTGTGAATCACTAATGCAAACATTTGTTATTCTTTAAGTTTGAAATCATTAAATTGTAATCATTTTATCGATAGATAGAAATCGAAATTATTATTGCAATATGCTATTCTGGAAGTATATATATAGCTGACTGAGGCGCCATGTTGGAATGAATTACTCAATTTTGGGGGCTATGGTGATTGACTGGCGCCTCAAAACTGAATCCTACATTTGAGAGACTGATTAATACAGTGGCAGTCGTTAATTAGTCATCAAATGGTTAGTTGGGACATTCGGCCTCTTGATTTTTCAATGTAATAGCCAGGTGTTGATTTCATTGCATTTAGTTTTGGATAGCGTCAAATAATCTTGTAGATACTACTGTTGCTAAACTACATCAATTATTGGATGTCTCATAGCTATATCCTATAAAATAATTAAAATTTAAATGTTAATATTATAATCCCTTTGAAAAGAAACTCTTCCCTCAGTCTTCTATTTATAAAATTTAAATATAATACCTAAATAATCTAAATGAATATTTTACTTTAAATCATGATGCAAGAATTTGAAATTTACAAATCTTTTTTTTTTTGTTCGCTGAAATTTCATCAAATGAAGACTCTAAAGGTGATATTTGTGTTGGTATTTCCCTAAAGACAGCCTCGAAGGTTTGAGTTGAAAACTCGGAGATTAGCCGAGTGGAGTCAATTCCTGATACAATAATTGAGAGGATTAGGTTAAAACTAATTGTCATCTAGTGTCAAATACAAGAATGAAGCTATCAAGTTCTTCTGGTATAAACGCCACTCCTAAATGATCTGTCTGAACAGGATTTTCCCATCAGGGAATTGACGCACCATCTTGGCTAATTAACCGTGTTGCCAAGGAAACAATTCAAGGAAACATTTAGAGGAGGTGGCAATACAAGGCAGCTGTTGGATCCGTGCAAGTTCAAAGCTGCGACAAATTTGTCTACCTCGAGTTCTGCCAGGAATTCGTTCAAGTGGACTACATCGCAGCTCCCGCGAATATTATGAGAATTGGCTGCGTGTATTAAATTGGAGAAATTCAAGGTCAGGTTCTGGTTAGTTGTACAAGGTCGAAATCGCCAATAAACTATATTAAAGGGCCTAGAAATCGACGAAGCATTTATGAAAGCCCTCTCTCACTCTCTCTTTCCTTATAAAAAGAAGTTTGAAAAGATCATTGATAACCTACCATTTGTGATTAAAGAATTATTTAAAGTATCCCGCACTTTCTTCTGGAGATTTTTATCTCTCCCGTGGTGAAGAAATGTGGAATTGTACGTGGGTTGATTATTGGCTGGATGACTTCGGTCTAAAAGGACAGACTCAAGGCCTTCTCGAAGATCAATATACGAGATCAATATCGTAGTTCCGATATAAACATAATTTATGGATATATCCCTTACAGGATAAACTATTTCAAATGCTACAAAATAGTGCTTTGGAGAGAAAATTGAACTCAGGCCTACCAAGACGTAGACACCCTTCCACCCCCAATCCAAAAAACGATGACTTCAGGAAGTGTAACGTTTCTGCAGCTCTTTCTACATAAACTATATTGTCCCTTGAAGTCATACATGAAAGTCATACTTTGGTTAACTCCACATGCGGATATCTACATTTCAATCAGTTCAAAATCCAAAGTCCCGGAACCAGCGACGAAGACTAGAACATTGGACAGATGAACTCCCGGAAAAGGAGAGTGATCCGTCCAATCAGGATCACCTGCCATCCAACAATAGCTCAAAGGCCCGGAAGCAAATTGACAAACTGACCATCATTTTCTCCCCCTTTATCACAAAATTGTTTGAACATTTAAAAGGGAGAACAAGTTTTTCATCTTATATATTCTCAATAACAAACCATAGAAGCTCTGGAAACCTCCAACTGTTCCTTCTATAAGAGACTAACCGAAGCCAGAGAGAAGACAATGTCCTTCAATATTACGTGAATCAACGGCATTGCTACCGTCAAAATGAGCACTAGGCAGCACCCTGTGGATGGCGAATTTACTCGCGAAGACATTTTTCCTAGCTTCAGCGCCGTTCTTGTTCCACCTGAGGCCGGATGGATCGGGCCTTGACTGTGTCTCCGCGACGGACGTCTTCTTCGTGGCCGGGCACTATCGCCAGCTTCTCCATTAATATACGAAGTAAGTGGGCGGTGATGCTTGTCAATTGACATCTGTCTTGTGTGCCTGTCGAGCGGTTATAGCTGTTGCAGACCATCCCGTGAGGCTGCTGCTATTGAGAATATACGTTGGGTACTCAAGCAACTTGAACTTTTCTATGGAGTCCGCGAAGCGCATCGCTTCCTGTTCAGTAGACGAGATCGAAATTTTCATGCAACTATCAACTTGATGTCGCGCACCTATGAGAGTCGCTATTTGGGAAATTCATAATGACGTGAGTCATCTGAATCGAATCATTATTATATTAGGACTCTCCTATAGAGCATCATCCTCTTCTGTACTTCAACTATCAGCGTTAGAAACATCATGATCTATACCCCCAGAGGGCGAAATTCTTGATTGAAGTCCACTCTGTATCGGCAGGCGTTCGAGGCTATAGTCGTCGATCGTTTCAACTCCGTCTCAGAGAAACAGCAACAACTACTTCCACATGTCACAAAGCGGGTCGATAATTGAGAGGTGAGCTGTACGTATAATGGCTGTGCGACGTATATTGGCTTTTGAACTTTCATATCGCCTGCTCATTGTTCTCTTCATAACACCGCTGACTTTTTGTAAAACGTTATATTGAAATTTCTTCAGAGCGAAACGGTACTTTGCACCGGTAAGAGGTCTCAAGATAGGAAATGTCTACTTCTATTCTCCATTTGCACTTGAGAACGTGGCTGGTGGCAATTGTTGTCTTGAGGGTGATCCGAAGCTCCAAGAACCTCTTGGTGCCTGTATTCTGTCGATTTTTAAAGCGTTTAATATACGCGGAACTCTGCCCTTATCCATACGGCGCAGCAAACTTTGACTTGTTCCATCACCACACGATGGTTTGGGCCTCCCCGTATTGCGACCTATTTCTCTACTCCCTCCAACATATTATTGAATTTTCATCGGATTTCCCTGCCTGCGACTGAAACCTCGCCTTCCGGACATCGTTCCTGAATGTCAGTCTGTCATTATAAAAATACAATGCCTGCAGAACAGACCAGCCCCTATCAGACTCTGTCACAAAATAGGAAATCGCGTTGGTCCGAAGTTTCCTGGTGTTTCTCCTAAAAATATCTATCAGTATGTTATTGGTCTCCGTAGGCTGGTGGCTTCGATTATACGACGGCAAAGGTAGACGGTGTACTTCGCTGTTTTCTGGTTCATCGAGATCAATTTCCTACCCGGGGTACGTTATTAACGCACCAGATGACATCGTTCTGTTTTTTCGTGACAGTAGCCAGTTTAAGATCATAAAGGAAATATTCGGGGTCTTCCGGCGTGCGTCAGGAATCAAGGCAAACTTGGGCAAGGACCTCTGGTGCGGCAGAAGGAATAGCCGCGCTGAATTATCATTGAACATTATATGAAACAATAATAAGAACGATATTTTCAAGACTTTATGACTAATATTAACGTTTCTACTAGTTTCTGGAGTGAGCTATCGTAAATTGGACCCTTTGTCTGCGGCCCAGCCATCGCTGAGCAGGCGAGAGCAGCCAATAGGCCTGCTGATCTCCTTTATGCTCTACTATCAAAAAATCATACCTCCAGATTAAAACGATCATTTCAATTTTCTCTAACGAAGTTGTCTTGGGATCAAGCTCAGAAAATGGTTTCACGATGGCGTCTTGGTGTAGCCGATATCTGGGAGGTATAGGGGAACTTAAAAACATCAGCACCTTCGTCGATACAGGCAGCGCTGCACGGAGGTGTAACGCTCACTCTTGGATCTCTGAAGGTGAGAAGTTGTTTTCCCTAGGGTCTTTTGAACGTCTGACTTCCATTTAGACATCGACGGAAACTCCTATCATCGAGGCCGCTGCAGAGATTCTTGTGCTACATCATTTTTAACCCTTAAGTACTTTCAATGTGGTGAATAGACATGTCAAATTTCATCAAAATTAATGAAGGGAAAATATTTGTATTTTATTGTCAGAATGGGGTCTATCACACCCCGCGCGAGTACTAACGTAACAGAGTTTTGAAATCAGCCCGATTTCGACACTGCTGAATTCTCACTAACATACTTTGTTTACACCATGAATCATTTCCCTTTTGTTTTAGTGTGAATTTATTTTCACTTTGCCATTATCTAAACTTACATTTATCCTATATTATGATGAATAGCAAAAATATTCAGTCACTTTTTAGCTTGCTTGAAGAGCAAGAAGAAGATTTTGATGAGCTAGGGAAGAGATTGCCGCAATACAAATGAAAATGAAATCCGTTGTCTACTAGGACTCATAATAATAATTGGAAAAAATCGTGCATAACATTTGTATTTTAAAGTAATTTGGAATGCAAATGGCACTGGTATAGAAATATGCATAGTAGCAATGGCCTACGAACGATTTTTGATTCTTCTGCGAGTAATTCGATATAATGTCCTTACTAGATAGATCAGAAGAGATACTGACAAATTTGCTGCCCTGAAGGAAATTTTTGAAATGTTTGTTTCTAACTGTAAAAAATATATATTCCCCTGGTGAATATTTGACAATCGATGAAAGGGTTATTCTTTTAGAGGGAAATGCAATTTTCGCCAATACATACCAAGCAAACCTGCAAAATAAGGCTTTAAAATGTACCTGCTGTGAGAGATTCACGCACATTCTATACTGTGAATATTGTCACAGTCGACATAGACTCATGTAAATATTTTCACTAATAATTATTTATAAATATTCTTTGTTAAATTTGTGCAGCCCAGCGCGCCCGCGTTCTTCATTCTTTTGTAACCTTACCAAAATAAAGCGTTAGCTTTTTAATGAGAACTTGTTCTGGTTTATTCTACGGTACAATGGACATGGTTTAGTGATTAGCTCAAGGTGTAACAAGTGGCGGAGATGCTGGCCTGGATAGAATGTTATTTAATTCAAGTTTAAAGATCGAAAACTACGACGGAAATGGCGATCATCGCCAATGGATCGAGTTCTTGGAGGAAATTGGATTTTTCTATCAATGGGTAAATTATATCATAGCCCGCTACGCTGCCATGAACCTGGTAGGAAGTGCAAGAACCTGGTACGATCTCCATTAGGTTAACCTCACCAGCTGGGCAACACTAAAAGGTCGTCTGATTCAAGACTTCGCTAGCGACGAGAACAAAGATGAACTTATGCTAAAACTTAATCGAATGCAAAAGTGGAATGAGCCGACATTGAGATTTGCCGAGGAAATCCTTCTTTTATGCGGCAAAGCAGATGCGACTATGGAGGAAAATTTAAAAATAAGATTTGTAGTCGGTCGCCTTAGGAAGGAATACGCTTTGGCTTTGTACCTTAATCCTCCGAAATCTATCAACGAATTGCTGGATTCATGCAAAAAAATGGATGCTTTTGAAAAATAATATCAAGAGAGATGTGAAAAAAATAAAATTCTTTCGAGCAGAAATTTTAAGAAGGAGAGATCCCCAAATACGTGAAAGAACCCCCAAAATAAAACCGACCATATCGGTATGAAAATTACTACAAGCCTCCAGCCGAACCTCCGAAGCAGTTTAGGACTTACTCGCCAACTCAACAGATTCGTAAACAGCCCAGAATTGGTCTGTAGAACCAAGTTCATCAGTGTAATAGAGGAAAGTCCTTCAAGCCACGATATGATTGTTGATGAAAGAGAAAGTTTGAATGGCATGAACCCACAGACACAAAGACTGCATGGCGATGTGTGCTAGATCCCCAACGTTCCAACACGCAATAGATACAGTGTGCTCGAGGATTTAAACTAATTCACGCGCCTGTTCCCGTCAACCCAGGTAAGCCGACAATAAATGCCATTAAGAAGATAGATTCAAAATGTCGATTAATTTTTTTTATTGAAAAAATAGGATATATTGATGCCTTGGTTGACACAAGCGCGGATCTCTCCATTGTCGACCAAAATACTGCCCTCCAAACAGGCCGAAACTTTGAAACCATCATTAAAGTGTGTGTCGGTCCAGAAGGAAGAAATCTGGACATAGCTGGATCCATTGTATTATATATATAAATGTCAAGATTGACGAAAAGTTGTTCGCTTATAATTTCATAATATTGAAGTCTAATATAAGAACTTTAATTATCGGTCGAGATATTTTAAAACGGCTGAATGCGAAGATAAATTGTGAAAAATAATTTTTGGAATATGATATATTAAGTGAGTGCAATAATCTCACAGATACACCTAAGAAGATAATCAATAGCCAAGATGTCATTATACCCGGACTCTCATTCAAACTCATCAAAGCATCTGTAAAATTTGATAATGGTGAATATACAGCAGAACAATATGAAAAATTTGTTCATACAAACGGACTCAGGCTGGCTAGAAGTATGATCACTGATA
This sequence comes from Cordylochernes scorpioides, assembly GCA_030710605.1. Lineage (NCBI taxonomy): Eukaryota > Metazoa > Arthropoda > Arachnida > Pseudoscorpiones > Chernetidae > Cordylochernes > Cordylochernes scorpioides. Next base: position 32,069,404 of record CP092883.1, read on the forward strand.
GAGATAATGAAACTTAACTTTTGATAACTAACCCGTATCCCCGGCCTTTGAAGGTGATGCAAAATTAAACTATAGGACACTCAAGTCATCCCATCATAATAAATTCCATAGACGTCGATGTTGAAAATAAGGTAACACAAGTTCAAATCAACAAAGACTTGGCATCAAGCCAGCAGAAGGAATTGAAACGAATATTGCTTAATTTCGAAGATTTATTTTCCTCAAAATTGTGTCGGACCAACTTAGCTAAATATAACATCGATACAGAAAATGTCAAGCCCATTAAACACAAACCTTACTGGGTTAGCCCCAAAGAACGGAACATCATAAAAGAACAAATTCAAGACATACTCAAAGAAGGAGTGATAAGGCCATCCTCTAGCCCTTGGACGTTCCCAGTTATCCTAGTAAAAAACGAGATGGCAGTTGGAGATTCTGTGTGGATTACAGAAAGTTGAACAACGTCACAGTAAAGCATGAGTATCCTTTCCCCAGAATTGTCGACGTAATAGACACGCTGCAAGGATCAAGCTATTTTGCAACCATCGACCTTAGATCTGGGTATTGGCAGGTTGAAATTGAAGAAAAAGATAACAAAAAAAACAGCTTTTACAACATCCCACGGGCTATACGAATTCAATGTGATGCCGTTCGGTCTGTGTAATGCCCCATCTACTTTCGAGAGAATTATGGACAACGTACTTCATAACTTGAGATGGAAAATGTGTTTGTGTTATTTAGATGACGTTATAATTTATAGTCGTGATTTCCCTTCTCATCTTATCAGAATCGAAGCTCTTTTAAAATGCTTTCGCGAATCAAACCTTAAATTAAATGGAAAGAAATGTCGATTTGCATTTGAGGAAAGAGAGATTCTAGGTCATGTTACCAACCAATATGGAATTAAACCTGCAGAGAACAACATTAGAGCCGTTAGAGATTTCCCAGTACCTAGGAAAACTGAAGAGGTTCAATTATTTATAGGACTTTGCAAAAATTGCTGATCCATTGATCAAGCTAACAAGAAAGGATGTTCCATTTATTTGGACAAAAACCCAAGCGGAAACATTCAGGACTCTTAAATCATCTTTAATAAAACCACCAATTTTATCTCACTTTGATACCGATGCACCTACCAACATTCACACAGACGCGTCGAACATCGGCATAGGAGCAACATTGGTTCAAAATATTGGTGGTGTAGAAAAGGTCATATCATATTTAAGTCGAGCTCTGAGTAACCCGGAAAAAAATTATTCAACCACTAAAAAATAATGTTTGGCAGTTGCCTGGTCAATGACTAAATTACGACCGTACTTATATGGAAGGCATTTAAGGTAATAACAGACCACCACGTACTATGCTGGTTAAAAAATCTGAAAGATCCAACCGGGCGGCTAGCCATCTGGCAATGAAGATTCAAGAATACGATTTCGACTTATATATAAATCGGGAAAGAAACATCTCGACGCCGATGGCTTATCAAGAGGACCCTTACCCAGAAATAGATTGGGAGGAAGATTACGGCAATTGTAAAACGAGGCCTTAGCGAAGACAAACGATCATACAAACAGAACTTCAAAGAAGAACAAGGATGTCTCTATAGAAAAAATCCAAATCCTCAAGACTGCTACACGAAATACGCAGAGACCAAAGCTGTCCTCGATGACACAGCGAAAGAGGTGGCTAAGTTCTTAACGGCAGATATTTTCCTACGACATGGAGCTCCGAGTTACCTTATCAACGATAGAGGAAGCCAATTTACCAGTAATATGATGAAAGAACTGATGAAAATATGCAAGATCAAACATTGTTTTACTACAAGTTATCTTCCCCAGTCAAATAGCCTCACAGAACGTTTAAACAGAACTTTAATAGATATGATAAGTATGTATGTGAGTGTAGAGATCAAAAGAATTGGGACGAAATCCTTCCGTTTATAACTCACGCCTATAACGACAGTACAAGAAACTACCAAATATTCCCCGTTCTTTCTATTATATGGAAGAGAACCTACCTCAATACTGGAAGACATTAATATCTTCATTGAACCTGATCCACCTAACTATAATGAGTATGTAAATATATTTTTGGGAAGAATCTCTAAGACAAAGGAAATTGTGAAAATAATATGATCAAAAATGAGGATAAAATGAAAACTTATTATAACAAAAAAACATCGAGAAGCAAGCTACAATCCAGGCGACTGAGTATCAGTATGGACCCCAATCAGAAAGCCTGGAAAATGTGAGAAACTCCTTAGAAAATATTTCGGCCCATACATCATATTGAAGAAACTATCCGATTTAAATTACTCCGTTGTACCAAAAGACAACCCTGGGAACCGGACAAAGCCAACGACAGTTCATATTAGCAGAATTAAGCCCTATTTTGAGAGAACAGAAGACTGTCGTGAGGACACGACCATTTCCGAGGAGGAAGAAATGTCACAGCTGACATAGTCTTATGTAAATATTTTCATTAATAATTTAACTTATTAAACAAATCAAGGTTGATTTGTTTATTCTTTGTTAACTTTGTGCAGCCAGCGTGCTCGCGTCGTCACGTGCGCTCGCGCCGGCGTTCTTCATTCTTTTTGTAACCTTACCAAAATTAAGCGTTAGCTTTTTAATAAGAACTTGTTCTGGTTTATTCTACGGTACAATGGAAACCGCTGAACAAAAACCATCTACATCTCAAGGTGTACCAATATGGAGCCCAATGTTGGTAACAATCTTGGGCCATTTTATAAATCCAATGCTCCTGATGAAGTGGGCAAATATTGGTGGAACCAGTATCAGGAACAAAACGAAATATTACCACTGATAACTGTTATACAAGTTTCCCACTAGCTCAAAGTTTGTTGACTGAACATAACTTTACCTTCTTAGGAACCTTGAAAATAAAATAAAAAGGAAATTCCTGTAGAGTTTTTACCCACAGGAATAGACCCATCTGCTCTTCTCTTTTTGGCTTCAATGAAAATACAACTCTTGTATCATATGTCCCCAAGAAAAAAAAAGGTTATCTTGTTGTTAACAATGCACTCAACAAAAACAATTGACGAGGACACAAGAGATAAAACGAAGCCAGAAATAGTCACTTTTTATAACCAAACCAAAGTAGGCATTGTGATTGTTGACCAAATGTCGGGGACCTACAGTGTAGGACGACGCACAAGAAGATGGCCTCTGTGTGGTTTCTTTGATATCGTCAAATAAATGCACAAGTTCATTATAAATCAAATCACCCTCAAGAAGAGCCCATAAAAAGACACCTCTTTTTGGAAAGAGACATAAAAAGAGCTCTTCGAAGGATAATTGGAGTGGCAAGAGAACAAACAGTAAGTTATATGAAATGTTATTTACAAATATAAATAAACATTCTAAATTTTTTTATGTTTTGTTCAGGAACCAGGACCAACAGAACCACCTTCAAAAAAAAAAAAAGGGGGGGGGGAAGCGATGACATCTTTGTGGCCGATCTAAGGATATGAAAACAAATACTACCTGCAAAAATTGCAAAAGAAATATCTGCAATAATCATTCCATCATTACGTGTGCTGAATGCTTTGAAAATTAATGGAAAAAAAATCGTTTTGTGATTAATGTATAGGAATTAAAATTGTAAAAGCTTATAGTATTTATATACATCATGTTTTTGCACTTCTTTATTTTGATGGAATAATTATATATTTTATTATTTTATTATAATTTAATCAAAACGCATTCTTTTCTGTATAATATAAATATAATAAAGTTGTTTTTATCTTACATTATATATGTTAGATTTAGGTTTATATTTTGGGGTGTGATACACTCCGCGCGAGTACTTATGTAACTAAAAATGGCGCGAGTACTTAAAGTTGCTGATGGCGCAAGCCATTCCGGACTTAAATACCCGTTTCATGATTTTTCAGGTCAGTTATTTCTGGTCGTTTAGGTACAGCGTGCACCACGCTGACGAGGGCCAACAGCCCGAAACGCGTTCGTGCTTAGCATTTCTTGATTAATCAAGAATGGGTGTTGTTAGTTAGTTATGTAAATGTACTTTGTATTTTTATATTTTATGTAAATAGCTATTTTGAATTTTTCTATTGTTTTTCTATTTTTCTATATATAAAAGGCGATGTTGTCGCAGCAGAAGAAGCAGTAGTCGTTGTCGTAGTAGTCGTAGTGAGGCTGGTAGAGTAGAGCGCACGGCTTGCTTGATGAGATGGACGTACTTCTTCGTTAGGCCTTATGTAATCTACGGGAAAAGGAAAACCAGTTGTTTTATTCGATTTTAGTTTGCTTTTGTATACAACGTTGATCCTCTTTAAATATATTGTGGCATGCATGGCGTTAGAAAATAGTTCTAAAAGTGGCCAATAGGTGGCGCCATGGATTTATGCGGCGTTTCTCTGCTCTGACTCTGTTGTTAGTCCTGTTCCTTCGTCATCCCCTGTAATAAATGGTTCTGTGCATGATTCCTCCTCCGGCCTAATCCTGCCACCTGTATTATGTAAAGTACTTGTTATATGATATTGCGACCATTTATAATGTAGATAAAGTGTTTTAATAAACTCCCTTGTTCTTCGGCGTTGTGCGGTCGTGACTCTCCTTCCGACAACACATCGCTGCGCCTCTGGTCAGTCCTGACTGTCCCCCCACCCGTGGTAAGGCTGACGGATACTGCAAGAGGTTAGGGGAGTTTCACGTGCGGCGTGGCTCCCAGGTGGTAGTGTAGGGAAGGCCAAAGGGTCAGCCACAGTAAGGAAGCGTCAAGAAAGGTAGAGCACGCAACAATATATATATTGTCACCTTTGCTTGAGACCATTTTAATCCAAACGAACCAACATCATAGTGCACCAATCTAAAAGTGTACACAACAGGTATTTTGGCCAATTCTTGAATAATTAAAAATCAACGATTAGTTGATATTTATTCCGACAGATGGCGCAAGCCCTCAGCAACTTTAGTTGCACGATCAGTAGATGCCTTTTTATCCGCCTGATCCCAGTACAATTTCACCTTTGTACTATTTTGCCACTTCACAAAAAGTAAAATAGATTTTTTTCGAGAGACACATAATAAATTTTAAAGTAAAAAAAAAAAGACTTGTGCAATATTGCCACGTGGAAAATTAGGAAAGACAAACTTCAGGACGACACAGCAATTTTTTTGAGGCGACGACTCGACATTCTTAGACTAATTGGCCATTAGAAGATTATTTGAGAGGCAAGAACAAACTATGATTGATAAAAAAAAAAAAAGATAAGCAATGAGGGAAGTTTACAGAATGACAAAATATAAACATAAAAATATTACTCTGTTAATAAGATAATAAATACTTCTCTACAATATTATATGTTATCAAAAAAAAAAAGGTCTCTCTCCTGTTTGTACATGAATAAAAAGAAAACGTATTTTGTTCATCATCTATGTACCAACGCACAGATTCTGATGATAAATATGTCCATAACATCAGGTTCAACAAATTAAGGCAAAATTCGATCCGTTTACCATGGTTTCAGGCTATGGCTCTCATTAATGCAGGGGCCTTCTTCGATTTCATAACATCCTTCAAGGGAAGGTATGAAATCAGCAGAACCTGTCAAAAAAGTGTATCAGTTTATAGAGGGTTTGAGAAAATCTTAGGCTTGAATACATTGTAAATTTTCAGAAGGGGAGTATAGTCATATCCTAAAAAAGACACCTATCTCTTTTTAAAAAAAGTATCAAACTAATGCGTTTTGCCCATTTCTGTGCTGAAAGCCCAGTTTCAGATGAAAAGATATACCTAATTGTATGAAAATTCCAAAGCTTGTGATGTGGCACATTCTTTCATCGCAGGACCTGTGCCTTCAAAGATTATAAACAAATCAATTGTTTCGATTTATTTCTAAATGATAGAGGTATTCTATTTGCACATGCCCGTCTTCCTCCCGTGAATTTGCAATGTGTTCTAGTCCAAGATAGGATCTATCACTTCACCATCTGAAATACATTTTTGGCAGATTTTTATAGCCGATTTCATAGCAGGACAGGACTGGGCCGCACCAGACAATGCAGACGAAAAATAATGTTGGAACAGTGCAAGAGGAAATCAGCCGCTGGGAGCTTTGACCAGATGGTATATCTGGGATGCTGACTGGAGTTCACTCCGGTATATTACATCAAGAATCTTGAGCATAACCTGGGGAAAGGCTGTGTAGCGCAGTTAGGAAAGGTATCTAGACAGGTCCTATAGTTGGCCTACAGCGCCATATGTAATCGAGAATGAGGACACTGAGGCCTTACTGCCAGGTGATCTTCATTGCTCTGCCGTGAATTCATCCGGCGGGTACAACTGGATGGACCTGAATAAAGCGGCCTTCATTTTTAAGGGGCCCTTTCCGAAAAGATAATCGTCTTCCTCTTTCTTATCTCCACTCAATCATATCAGGGTGTCAAGCTTGTAAAGCTTGAGACTTTTGATGGTGTCTGCCGGGGAAGAGTAGAGCTCATCAATGTGTTTTTGGGGTTGCAGGTTGAGAATTGCACTAAGTACATAGTGGGAAAACCTTGAAACCATTCTGAAAAGTCATTGTTCGTAGATGACCAGACTTAAGTCTGGAAATCAAATACAGTTGTTCTATTGGAAGGACAGAAGCGGTGCTTGTCCCTCCTGCTCTGTACCAGTCATATGTGCAGTATTAGATTTCCATTCCTGCAGGCATTGGACTTTGATGATACCGAGGAGGTCTCTTTCGTCTAGTTGGGTGGTAGATTCTTTGGCTTCAGGTAGGCCAAGAACCCCAGCCAGAGAGTCTACTAGCTCATTTCCAGGAATTCCAACGTGAGCTGGAAGCCATTGCACTGTGACAGAGCTGTTGGCTAGGAGTCGGTTTACAGACTTAGCAATGCTCTTGAGGAGAGGTTATTGACTGGAGAAGCAGCTTTGAAGGGTATAAATGACTGATCTTTAGTCGGAGTAGATTATTATTTTGCTTGGCGAGTTGATGTTGATGTCTTTTAGAGCTGCATCTATTGCAGAGAGTTCCGATTTATAAACTGAAAGGTGTCTAGGGTGGGAAAGGGAGTTTTTTTTTCTAGGAAGATAATAAAGATAATCGTAATTGCTGAGAGCGGCTCTGCGCTAGCCTATTTGGAGAACTGCTTCCACGGTCACTTCTCTGTCGGCTTCAACTAGGAAATAGGAGGATGAACTGCTCTCCATACAGTAGTAGCGAAGATCACGGCGCCTGCCCTTCTCATCACTGCAAATGCTTCGTCACCTGCAGTATCCAACCAATTCTATGCAAGCGGCTGACGGAGTTAGACATCCTACACTCCATCAGCTCAAGAAGCCACAGATTCCAAGCCTGCACCGCCACCAGCGTACCAAACAGATCCCGCGGCCAACAAAGGCGAAGTCTCTAGTCATTTCAATACTAGTAAAAGATAAGGTCCTTAACAACAATGGTTGGATCCAAGGCCCGGGAGCAGTTAGACGACCTCCCAAGCCTCCTCCTTAAAATATTGAGCTAATTGGGCTAAAAAGGAGTAAATAACCAAGGCCATCATCTCCTTTGATATGTGGTAGATACCAGGCTGACCGGCGAAAAGATCCCTTTGCCTCAAACAAAATTGCTGATATGGTAATTTATTTATTTATTTCAAGTAAAGTTAAAACGTCTCAACGTGATGGGATTCTACTTATGACATGCTTGAATAATTGTTGTAAATAAATATTGCAAATTTCATCCTCTACTGAATCAGGTGGAAAATCATTTAGATTAAATATAAATGGTACAGACTGGGAGATAAATAAAAGACAAATCTATAAAGGTTTTGAAAATTTTAAACAAGGTTACAAAAGAGATGTCCTTGGAGAAAACATGTTACTTTCGAAAATGAAGGTATATGTTAGGTTGACAGTTAAGTATCCACCAATAATCGAGTTAATAGCTAACAATGAGATCAAAGGGTTGTCAAAGCGGTTTGGGCTCATAGCGAACAATTATTTAGTTACTGAGAGAATTATACTGGACCTTCTCTAGTTAAAAAACGGATTTTCCAGACGATATGCACCGCAGAAGAAAACTCTACAAGAGTGTGATATTAAATATGATGACATGCGGTCTAAATAAATTAATTTATTCTTTTGATAAATTAGCCAATTCGTATTTTATTATCAACGATTCTATGTGACCTGTGAGAATAGGTATTTTTGCCAAACTATGAATGCAATTTGATGAGGTCATTTTATAAGCTCTCACTACCCAAAGAAGAATCTGATATTGTTGAGAGTTTGATCTTTGCCTACTTCTTTTATTAATAAATTTATACCATGTTTCAGATCCATAGATTAGTATTGGCCTGAAAACAGTTTTATATAAAACTAGCGGATGTAACCGGCTTCGCCCGGGTTTTACCCGAGTAAAGGTTTGTCTAACGAACATTTGTTAAAACAATTCTCTATAAACTTATAAAAAATAATAGATATATTCTGATAATTTAACACTCGTAAATTTGAATCTCTCGATAAAGTGAACATTTTTTCCCGGTCCCTTGAAAAATACTCGATAAGTTGAATAAAATCAATATTAATTGGTTCCCTCGGTAATTGGAAGTTAAAGGAATAGTATCTTGCCTTGGAATTGTAGCATTATTCTTGTCTCAAATAAATTGCCGTGTCATCCTGAATTTTGTCTTTCCTAATTTTCTACATTACAAAATCATCATTTTATCTATTCTCCCAATATATATGTTGTAGATAAATGATAAAACTAACTTTGACTTGTGCACAATTAATAGGTAGAAAATCTTACTTTTGATAAATAATCATCATCATTTAGTTAAACCTACAAATCTGCAAATAACTCTAAGGATATTCAAGATATTCAAGAAATTATTTTTCAAAAACCTTCCCGGTGATATACCTAATAATATCCCAAATTTCACGGCGATTGGATGTATGGTTTTTGAATCTATAGAGTACAGACAGACAGACATTCAATTTTCTATATATATAAAATTGAATGTCTGTCTGTCTGTCTGTTTGTCTGTACTCTATAGATTCAAAAACCATACATCCAATCGCCGTGAAATTTTGGGATATTATTAGGTATATCACCGGGAAGGTTTTTGAAAAATAATTTCATGAATATCTTGAATATCCTTAGAGTTATTTGCAGATTTGTAGATTTAACTCGCAAGCAGCGCCCCCATTGTGATGATGATAACAAGTTTTCTTATCACTAAGTTTGTTATCTTAAATATTATTTATCAAAAGTAAGATTATCTCAGGATGACACGGCAATGTGACACGGGAAAAAATGTTCACTAGATAAAACTATGATTTTCTAATGTAGAAAATTAGGAAAGACAAAATTCAGGATGACACGGCACACAGGGACCAGGAAAAAATGTTCACTTTATCGAGATATTCAAATTTACGAGTTTCAAATTATCAAAATATATCTTTTTTTTAAATAAGTTTTTAGAGAATTGTTTTAACAAATGTTCGCTAGACAAACCTTTACTCGGGTAAAACCTCGGGCGAAGCCGGGTACGTCCGCTAGTATATATATATATATAGATTAATCTTTTTTTAGCATCCAATCACCACAATTTCCCACAGAATGAAAATAACAGATTTTTCATACGGTTGGTTTTACAAAGAATATCATTAATGTGGTGTGTGGAGTTAATTTTTGACTTAATTCTGTGATTAGAAAATTAATCAAAATCTATTGAAGAGAAGAAAAATATGTATGTTGGAAAATGCTCTCTTTTATTTTAATTTGAATCAAGAATTCTTTATTTTATATAAATTCGAGTAAAATTCCTTCTGGGCGTTGCTTGGTTCATTATATATAGTCTAGTTAATTTTATAAAAATTATAGATTCATTAAATTTCTTATACTCTGAAACTCTTGGTTATTCTTAGTTTGTTATTAGGTTGATTTCTCTCTCTGTATATATAAAATAACGTATTTTTATATTTGTTCTTTATACGTCTTCTCAATATTCGACCAATCTGGCTGATATTCTAACATAAAATAGAGTTAAATATGGAAAAAGATTATCTGAAGCAAGAATTTGAATATTCTTTGAGTGTGAAAGCTTGCAAAAAATAGGAACTTACCCTCTATTATTAATTTGTTTTTCTTTTCTTTGTCGTCTGTTTTCACAAGTTGAATCTGGTTAGAAAATGTATAAAAATTAGATGAATCTTTTGTTGCCTTAAATACGAGATAATTAACTCGTTTCTATATATATCTAAAAATGTTTAATGTTTAATAAAATAATTTTATAAATCTGAGAGTTGTCTTCAAAAACGATCCAAAAATGGCTGCAGAGCGTGGTTATTAGAAAAAATAAATAAATAAAAGAAAATCTATCTTCAAATTGTAAGTAAGAAAATATAATTCTAATTAATATTTAGTACTAGCTTTGCAAAATTAAAATTTTACCAGCTTATAGAAAAAAAAATGGCAGATAGAATAGAACCATTAAATGGTACAAATTACCCAATATGGGCATTAAAGGTCGGGGCACTTCTACGTGCAAAGAAGTTATTTAAATGTGTGATTTCTGATCCAGAGCCTGATATTAAAGATAAAGATTTATGGGTACATATAACGAAAAGAATGATGAAGCCTTTGGTATCATTATAACGACACTCTCAGACGAACAAGCTGGAATGTTTTTAGATGTAACTAAGGCAAAAAAGGTATGGGATGACCTAAAAAGGATCTATACGGGAAATCTCGAAGATAAAATTATAGATGTAGGACTCGAACTCAAAAATATTAAAATGAATCATAGCGAATCGGTAGATCAATATTTAACTAGAGCCAAAAATATTGGAGCAAAGAGCTCATCACTCGGACACCAAATATCCCAAAGAGAGCTAACCTACCATATTGTTCGAGGCATCCATCTAAAATTAGAGAAAATAGAAATTGTACTTAGATCCCGACGAGATATAACCCTCGAAGAAATACAACAGTCTCTCAAGGAGGAAGAAAACAGATTAAATTATAAAATGAATGAAATTCACACAGAGGAACAAGAACAGGCCTACAGAAGTAGAGATAGAAGGGGTTATCATCCAGACAAACAGAAAGAATGCTTTATTTGTGGCAAAAAGGGACATGTGGCCAAAGATTGTTGGTTTATAAATAAGCGATCTCAAGAAAAACAAAGAAATAGAAATGCAAAATTAAGTACGAATCATCATAAAAGCAATTTTAGAAATCGTACAAACCAAATATCAAGCACACCTAAGGAAGTAGCATTCAATAGCTATATAGATGAAGGAAGCGATGTATTCACAGATAGTAATGGTGAGAAACGATCATGGGGTGTTGATTCTGGATGCACAACACACTTATCAGCACACCTTGATTGGATGGAAGATGTAGTGCCATATGAAAGTGAAATAAACTTGGCAGAAAAGGATAAAATTACTCACTCTACTGCTAAAGGTAATATCAGAGTGACTACTAGTACAGGCCAAGAATTTTCGAATGTACAGATTAGGGATGTTTTACATGTACCTAATCTGAGGTCGAACCTTCTTTCTGTGTACGAACTCACAAAAAGGGGAAATACAATAATTTTTAATAATGAAGGAGCCACAAAATTTACAATAAAGAAAACAACTTAATCGCCGAAGCCCAGATTAAAGACCGAATGTTTATAATGGAGGCAGGGTTAAGAATTGACAATTCAAGAAAGCCTGAGAATGCTATGGCCACAAGCGATACCTCTAATGACAAGATTAGTATCTGGCACAGAAGATTGAATCATCTGAACCAAGCTTACATGAAAGAGATGATCCAAGGAAATCTGGTGTATGGACTTGATATTAAATATAGGAATCTACTGGAATGTGAATCGTGTATAATGGGAAAACTGAGTAGAGAACCTTACAATCCTGTTACAGGTAATAATACCACTGAGCCACTTGAATTAATTCACATGGATCTGTGAGGTCCAATGACTAATAAATATTTGGGAGGATCAAGGTATTTCTTTGTTCTAGTGGATGACTTCAGCAGAAGGACTTTTGTCTATTTTCTAAAAACCAAAGATGAAACCTTTGATAGATTCAGAGATTTCAAGGCGAGAGTCGAAATGAACTAAATTAAAAAATAAAGGATGCGAACTGATAATGGCACGGAGTTCATCAATGATAGATTTAAAGGTTTCCTAATAAAGAACGGAATTCACCACCAACTCACCACCACCTACTCGCCTCAAAGCAACGGGGTTGCGGAGAGAATAAACCGAACTCTAGTGAAAACAGCGCGAACACTATTGATCGACTCAATGTTACCTATGCCTTTCTGGGCAGAGGCTGTAGCTACGGCAGCTTATGTCAAGAATTGTACTCTGCATAAGTCGCTCAGACATGCTACGCCAATGGAAAAATGGAAAGGAAGAGGCGTTCTATTAGGCATTTTAGAATATTCGGCTGTTTTGTGTATTGGCCCACTAATAAACGACGTAGAAACAAATTTTCGCCTAAAAGTCAAAAGGGCGTCTTTATAGGTTATTCCTTAAGTAGAAAGGCTTACCGAGTCTATAATATCTTTACTGGGAAAATAGAAGAAGTAAGATCAGTGAAATTTATAGAAAATAAGAAAGAAATTCATTATTCAAATAATCTCCGAAAAGACACGAATTATGGAGAGTTATCGTACAGAAATGAAAATAAAGAAAATATTGGCGAAATTATAACCTTAAAAGAATATGAAAAGCTAATTAATAAAGAAAGCGACGGTCTAGATATTAGACCAGGGACATCAAATGTAGACAATTCTACGGATTCTAGACAAGAAGATCCTATCGAAGAAGGAAATGTAAAACCAGGTCGCAAGAAAGGAGATACCCAAAAGGTTTTGGAGGAAAGACATAGAGCAAAAATCAGGGAAAATGAAATTAAGTTGCAAGAACAAGGAGTTAGGCGTTCACAAAGGATGAAAGAAATGAATAAGGCGAACATAGTATTAAAAGAAGAAGAATATGTTCCAGAAAATTATGAGGAGGCCATGAAATGCCAAAATAGGAATGAATGGATTGTTGCGATGAAGAAAGAATTGGAATCTATTAACGAACATGAAGTATGGACTTTAGTTCCTAGAGAAGAGAATATGAAGATAATAAATAGCAAAAATGGGTTTACAGCATGAAGGGAAAATCAGGTATGGGCAATCCTAAAAGAAAAGCGAGATTAGTCGCCATTGGCGGTAACCAAAAATACGGCATCGACTATGAAGAATCCTTTTCACCAGTGATCAGAAAGGAAAGTCTTCGCATAATTGTTGCCTTAGCGGCACAGTTAAATTTGACCATAAAATCGTATGATGTAAAAACGGCATACCTTAACGGGAAGTTGAAGGAAACTATTTTTATGAAGCAACCAGAAGGATTTGTTAAAAAGGATGAAGAAGACAAAGTTTGCAAGCTGTTAAAAAGCATATATGGTCTTCCACATTCTGGACGCTGTTGGAATAAAAGAATCAACGAAATTTTGTCCGAATTAGGGATGATAAGATCTAGATACGACCCATGTGTTTATACTTTACAGAAGGGAAGAGAATTTGGAATTTTGGGTTTATATGTTGATGATCTCCTAATAGCCGGAACAGACCAGGCATTCAATGATAATTTAGCATTAGAAATAGAAAAAAATTGTTGATTTAAAGGAAAAAGAAGAAAACGAACCATTCATAGGTATAGAAATAAGGAGAACAGAACATGGTTACGATTTGTCACAAACCCATTACATTAATAAGATTTTAAGAAGATTTGGACTCAAGGAATGCAACATCGTACAAACTCCAGGAGATCGAGATCAGAACTTTGATGAGTATAAAGACTCCAAGCCAGTAGACAAGACATTTTACCAAGAGATGATCGGGTCACTCATGTATCTGGCAACAGGAACTCGTTCAGATATATCCTACAATGTGAGCAATTTATCGCAATATAATAACGATGTAAGAGAAGTGCATTTGACGGCAGTCAAAAGAATATATAGGTATCTGAAAGGAACCAGAGATAAAATTTTAAGATATAGGCCAACAGAAAATAATATTGGCGTTAGTACAGACGCGAGCTGGTGCTCAACAAAGGACGCAAAGTCTTATTCAGGATACACAATTAAACTTGGAAATAGCCTTCTCAACTGGCGAAGTAAAAAAAAGCTAAATTTAGTAGCTTTATCAACATGCGAGGCAGAGCTGATTTCCATATGCGAAGGAATCTGTGAAGTAAAATGGGCTAAAGGACTAATAGAGGAATTGTCCAGAGATATTAATTTTCCGATAATTTTGAAAACTGATAGCCAATCTGCCTTAAAATGGAAGTCCGAACAAATAACTTCAAGGACAAAACACATAAATCGAAAATATTTTTTTGTAAAAGAGGAAGTTCAAAGTGGAGCAATAAACTTGGAATTCGTCCGGAGTGAGGAAATGGAAGCTGATTTTTTAACAAAGAATCTTCCAAAAGATAAACTAAGAAAGTGCATAGGCTCAATAGGACTTTCATAAAAGAAGCTTCCACACAGGGGAGGATTGAAGCAAGAATTTGAATATTCTTTGAGTGTGAAAGCTTGCAAAAAATAGGAACTTACCCGCTATTATTAATTTGTTTTTCTTTTCTTTGTCATCTGTTTTCACAAGTTGAATCTGGTTAGAAAATGTATAAAAATTAGATGAATCTTTTGTTGCCTTAAATACGAGATAATTAACTCGTTTCTATATATATCTAAAAATGTTTAATGTTTAATAAATTAATTTTATAAATCTGAGAGTTGTCTTCAAAAACGATCCAACAGTATCTGATACATTTACAGCAAGGGAAAATTCAAATTAACCAAATACTAGACTGAATTGCGTTTTAAAAAGAAAAGGATAATGATAATTTTGCTGCATCATGTTTGATGGCCAGAAACATGATTCTTCTGGCGAACATGTGTTCGAGCAGAACACCTGGGTGAAAGTTTCTCAAAGGCAACTTTCACTCTTTTTCATCAAAAATCCTAACAAAAAAAAATTCATAAATTTAACAAGTGGGGTGTGTATTGATAAAAATACAGTTTTAAAATATGGGCGATTTGAAAACTATTCAAATTAATCCAATAACTAACTAATATACATATTTAGTGATAGAAAATGATGATGATATGTTAATACATTATTTACTGAATCCATTGTTAAAATAAAATATATTTCTGATTGTAGAAACTATCTTATCTAACTATATATGGAGGTTTAAATTGTCACATTGATTCAAAACTGTGTGCACGAACAAAACTTAATTAAACCCCATGCAATTAAATTGCTTATTACTCCTTTGATGTACGTTTTATAATCCAAGATAAATTTTCAGGTCAGAAAGTTAACCATCACTCCCTTAAATGTTCGCCTCATTTCACAAGAAAACTAGCCAAAACACATAAAAAATAATAATAAGTCGGTGGATGAGAGGGTAACACGCTCGATTCCCGACAGTCATAAACCGGGATTAAATCCCGCGTTTAAATTTGTATAATATGTGAATAACCTTCACATATTATTCATTGTTCAATTATCATGAACTAGGTTGCTCTTGCTGAGCGGTACCTATTAATGTGATTTGAACCAGACACATTTAAATATACGTCACATTACAAAGTGAAATATCCAGGCCAGAAATCTAACTATGCCACCTATAAATGTACGTCTCATTTCAAAGGAAACTAACCAAAACATCTCTAAATATACGTCATATTTCAAATTAAAATATTAAGCCAATGAACTTTGAAACTAGCCCGAACACCTCTAAACATACCTCACAATTCAAAGTGAAATATTCAGGCCAGAAAACTAACCAGAACATCGCCATATGTACGCCTCATTTCACTAGAAAAATATCCCTAACACCTCCAAATATACATCACAATTCAAAGTGAAATGCCCCAGTAGAAAACTAACAAGAATACCGTTTAATGTGCGCCTTATTTCACTATAAACTAGCCCAAACACCTCTAAATATACGTCACAATTCAAAGTGAAATTTCCTAGTAGAAAACTAACCAGAACACCATTAAATGTGCATCTTATTTCACTAGAACACTAACCCAAACATCTCAAAATATACGTCACAATTCAAAGTGAAATGTCCAAGTATAAAAACAAACTCTACATCACCAAATGTCCGCCTCATTTCACTAGAAAACTGACCCAAACACCTCTAATTATACGTCACAATTCAAAGTGAAATGTCCCAGTCGAAAAATAACCACAACACCACGAAATGTATGCCTCATTTCACTAGAAAACTAGCCCAAACACCTCTAAATATAAGTCACAATTCAAAGTGAAATGTCCAGGCCAGGAAAACTAACCACAACACCACCAAATATACGCCTCATTTTAAAGTGAAACAACCTCGAGCTATCCACCACTCTTACATCGTTATGGGCAATGACTCGTAGCCACCAATATGTTCCTCCCCCTCAAACCTATCTCATTACTTCCCCCCAGGGCGTCACCCACCAGATTACAGAGCCCTCTAATTGGCTGGCCGTTATCTCATTCCCCTTCCCCTCCTTTTCTTCTTCTTAATTAATTCTGTTGATGAGAGATACACGGGCGGCTCTGTGTGTCAACGATCAGCCTTGCTGATTCACTCTCTTGTTGCTCACTAAACTTCGATTGATTAAACATCAGATTTTTTAATCATCTAAGCCAAAATATTTTGACTAAGAAATAATTTTATAACTTTCTTAATTACTTAATTAATTATTGAAAATATACAGCAGAATATAACATTGTAATTATGAAATCATCATATATATTCCATAGCTTTGTTATTAAATATTCTCTAGCTGTAAATAATAAGTTTTTTTTTTTTAATTATACCCGCCTAGTGTCGTGCTGACGTAATAAACAAATAATATTTTGCTTATCATTTATCTGTCTAGTCATCCATTACTACGTTACAACTGGTAGAGATGCTGGGTAGATTAGGGAAGACAAACTGAAGATCGCCGAGAAGACCTCAGGGCCATGGGTGCTATGATCTACATTTTCAGAGATTGACTCCAGGATTCCACCGCCGTGTCAAAGCCAAGACTCACTTCCAATATGACGATGCCCCTAGAAACGATATAACGACAAAGCCGCTTTTCACGCCGCAAGAGAAAGGACGCAAAGCTATTAGAGACAGAGTTCCAAGACTCCGACCAAGGGAATCCTTGGCAGAAGCACGCGCGTCAGAGATCCATGTCAATATTTACAATATTTGCAAGCTGTGGGTCACAGCTTTAATAGAGAAGGAGGGAGCTATGTGTAGCAAAGTATTTAATATTTTTTATGTACAGATTATTATTATTTTTTATTATTTTATATTTTTATATATTTTATTACTCTACGTAAACTTTCCTCATTGCTTCACTTGTATTTTATCAAATTTAATGGGGGGCTGCTTGCCTTAAATAAATTGCCGGGTCATCCTGAAGTTTGTCTTTCCTATAATTTTCTTGACAAAAGTTACTATTTACGGGTTAACACACAAAATTGCAATATACGGGGGCCTACCGTAAGAGTAACTTGAACACAATAAAACCGTACACGCAAAAGTATAACACACACAAAAAAAAAGTAAATATAAT